>JAOXYJ010334619.1:0-15695 GCA_028566555.1 Lithophaga nigra | reverse complement strand
CCATCAGGAACAAATATTATGCCATTGTTTATAATATTTCTTCTGAAGGAACTTTAATTTGGTGGAACAAATATACGTTCACTCCCTTTTACTTATTCTTTATGAATTGAAGTACATTGCACATTGAACTTATATTAATGGATGAGCATTTGCACATTTGCACAATGTTAATTCTGTTCTTGATGGTTACTTGTTATCATTGATTTCAATATAATAAATTTTAGCCAATATTATGAGTAGACTGAGCTTACTGCATGCATGTGTCTTTATGATTATATATGTTACTTGTACACCCTGTAACATGCATTCACTTTAGATTATTATACTGAAACAAAAGGCTGTTTGGAACAATTCAATACAAATAATATGTGAGCAATTATGCAACATTCCCTATGTTCATCCATCAACATTCCCCAGATAAATATTACTATCACCATAAACGTTAACTCTCAACACAAATTGCACAAATATTTCTACAAACTTTCAACAGTTTCTGAGAAGCAAGATCTTCAAATGTACTTAGCATGTAGGGTCCAATGTTATGCTATGTTCCTAGGCACTGTTGGATTGGTAAAAAACATATAAACTTAATAGAGGATCACCCAAGGAACATTCCTATCATGTCATGTTTCAATTAGTCATATGGTTTCTGATGAGAAGATCTTTAAATTTCGGCAATCCAAACACATTATTGGCTCAGCCAGCCAACTTGAATACCAAATCAGCACAAGAAACATATATTTTGTAGCGAACCATCGAAGAAACTTTCCTGCCAAGTTTGCTTCCAATCTGACAAATGGCTTCAGAGACAAAGACTACAATGTGGAAAAGCTAATGATGACAGACGGACAATGATGGATACCAAGTGAGGGCAATAGCTTACATGGTCTCTCGGACCAGTTGAGCTAAAAATGTAATCCATTAATTAATCATGCTTAAATTAAAGTTTACTATAATTTTTTCAGTTAATTATTTTAAACACAACTGCCAGTAGTAAATGACTTTATGGTAAGTTGACAAAAATAACTGAATGACTGAATGTTCATGGTGAATCCACAATGAACAGCTTCATGTATCCTCAAGTTGTAATATTTGTATACTGAAAAGATTGATAATGATTATTTTACTAAATTTGGTAAATCTGTGAAACTTTCTACTGCAGAAAACAGTACCTTTTGGACTTAATCAATCTTTAAAGCACAATTCATGCTGTCATCACTTGCACAACATGACTAAATTGGTTTTGTGTGAAAGGAGGTAATTCAAAATTCCTTTGATATATTCTTTGTTTGATGCCAGAAGATTGCAACAACCACATTATGTTTACAGTAGCTTCCACTAAATGTCCTTCGCAAGATCTCCACCTCAGGCTCAGTCAGGACCTCAAGTAGACAGCCTTTTCAAAAGCTTCAAGATCCATCGCAAAATCAATTACCATTTCATATTTGCAGACTCAAAAGGCTCCCATCCTGTTCAATGGCTAGTTACATGGCAAACAGCTGAAGTTAAAGGTTCTATTTTCAAAGCCAAATCTTTTTTCAGTGGCGGATCCAGGATTTTCAAAAAGGGGGCCCGTTGGAAAATTTTACCTGTAAGGGGGACCCGGCTGTAAAAAATCTTAAAAATGTACTAAAAAAAAAACACAATTTGGGCCCCCCTCTAAATCCGCCTATGTTTTTAACCTTTTTTTCTTTAATGCAGTTTAATTTACAATCATAAACAAATACCCAAAGGTTTCTTCATACCTTGGTTTTCTGTATATTAGGCCATACTTCAAGCAAGCCAAGCCAACAGTTGGTGTGTAAATTATTGGCATCATCTGTTCAGTATGTTCACAAACCACCCGATAGAATAATTTCTCATTTCTATCCTGCAGGGCCATCAAGTAGATATAGCGATCAAGATCATTCTGCCAACGGTTGTAATTTTCCATGATTGAGAATGATTGCTCTTCCTGATTCATAACTCTTGGAGGCAACAATCCATGGATACCCAATATCTGTCTCTCTTTCAGGGTAAATGCCATGCCCTTAAACAATACAGAAAGTGATTATTAATGTACATAAGTGGATCACATATTATCTTGACAGCTTTTATGGAAAATAAATTTTCCACCTGTTTAATATAAGTCTTAGATCATCATCATCATTTTTCTTCTTGAGGGGTACATTTCGGATTAATAATGATATTCACTTAAAGCAAGCTTGTAATCAGTCCAAGTAAGTTACTGCAATGGACAAATTTTTCTCCTATTCTTGAGGGTTTAAGCAGCTGGTTAAAAGAAAGTAATATTTTAACCACTGGATGGTTAAATTTTTGGCCATGTTGATTTCCATTCATATAACCTATTATGCCATCACATTATCTGGTAGCTTCTTTGGCCACCGCTCCATTGAAAGCCATCCTGAACAGTGGTTTTTACATCTGAAAGACTGAAAATGATAGAAGAAACAAATTCCTCTTCTATTGTTTGTGGCTTATAATATTTCACCACTCTCCATAGTCAAATTTTAGATTTTAACATGCTGGCTAAAGCTTGCAACCACATGTTGAAAATATAAAATTTAACTATCTCAAGTGCAGAAATATCATAATCCACCTCCAACAGGAGGAGAATCTATATTTATCTGATTCTGTAATTAAAGCTGTTAATAATTTGACATTTCTACACAAATGTACTATCCTCTCGTTAAAGTGTTCCTTACAGCTGAAAGGATGTTCAAAATGCATCTGAAGTTGGTTGTTGCTGACTTACATTTTAAAACAATTTCAACTTTTCAACTGTCTACATGCTGATTTGATACATGAACACTGGGCTAGTAAGTTACCAAAAACATTCATTTAAAGAGATTTTTTACAAATAAAATCAGTCCATTTATGATGTGATCATTCAGTATATTTTCTGTATTGTACAACTAAAAGCCATATATTTTCAATATTAGACTGTTTATCAGAGATAGTGATCAGTCATCTGCATTTATATAATGTTCAATACACTTATTTTGAGCTTGAGTGAAACTGAATACATCTTTTTACTTGCTTAATTTTATTAAGTACATGTAGCTCTCCATCTAAGGATCTTTAATAGTATAGTATGCTTTAATTGTCTCTGAAAAATTACCTACTGCACCACTGGACCCCTTGGCACAACAGTCCACCATTATACCAACTGAGCTAAAGGAGATTTCCACTAACGCAACTAATTTAGGGCATTATAAACCTGTTATGGTTAGGAGCATTCTTGTTTTACTCCTCCCCATTTAAGAGTTATATATTATACCATGGTGACAATATACCACAAATCAACCCCACCAGTTTCCCTGTCCTGGCCACCATGGGTTATTTAGTAGGGTGCCAGTGTAACAGTAGAGTGATTTGTCTCCCAAAATTACCTGCTGCACCATCAGGGATTGAACCCAGAACCAATCCACTGTTCTACCAACTGAGATAAAGGAGATCTCTATTAGGCACAGCTAATGGAAGGTGTTGTAAACCTGTTACATTCCTATATACTGGGCAAGAGCTGTCCCGTTACAGATCACACAGACAGTGTCATATCATGAGAATAGAAATTAATGAAATTCTACATTTTCCTGAAGACTGTTTATTTGTTTCAGAAAGAAGTTTTCCAAATAAGGTATTTTTTACAGAATTATATGTAAGGGAGATAACTCCTATAGATTCCAATTATCTACATGAAATTTGGTGGTTTGCAGCAAGAAAAAGCACTCAAACTTTTGGCATTGCTGTTAAACATTGCTGAATGCTGTGAAAATTAGATTAGTCTGTAGTTTTTCAATGATGTGCCAGTCCTTAGTCCATATTTTTTTTAATTCCTGTATCGAATGATACTAATAAATTTATTTCAGCTAAACAAACAATAATACATGTATTTTACTCATTGATATTGTATTGAAAAGTCTGTTTTGGACTCTACATCTATGGGATCCATTTTCTATACAATACATGCATACATACTCAATCATACAATACAGACATCTTGTAGAGAACAGTGTTTAATAATTAACCTAATGATAGTATTCAGTTTGTCAAAAACTAAAGTGCAGTGATTCTATTTGGGTATTACATTTACTCATTTAAATTACTGTGTTTCCATTTTCTTAACCGTCTCTTCAAATATGTGCACATTTAAATATCTTCTTCTTTTCCAGTAGTACAGTAAACAATCTTTAAAAACTTAAAATGATGGAAAGATTCACTTTTATCAATTTAATAATTATATTACTGTATTATTATTTACAACAACACTATACGATGTACGTTGTGTTGATATTATTTCGTGACAAACTACTTAAGTAAATACCTTTGTAACTCATCTTGTGTAAGTGGATATGTCAACTTAGCTAAAATTGTAATTGCTTAAACTATTTTGTTTAAATTACAATATTAGTCATGCCTATCACAAATTTTATTTATGAAATGATTTTTTTTTCTGATGTAATTCAAACAACTATTTTTTCTGAAATCTTTCAGAATATGCTTCAGATGAGACAAAATCTAGAGAGTGAGCTCAATTTTCATTACCTAACTCTTTACAATGAAAAATTTTTTTTCAGTAGTAAAAGTAATCACACAACATTAAAAATGTAACAATATTATGTTTAAAATAATGTTTTTATGGAACATATCAAGCTTCAGATAAGTATGTAATTATGAAATATATACATTCTAATGAAGTTATAGATAATTATACAACGTACTGCAATCAAGAGTATGTAGTGTCTATATAAAGGTATATGTATAAATTTTGGTTTTATGTCTACTAGATGTATATACCGGGTAGTCTCCTGGTACTCTGCTTATATGTAGAGCTGAGGGCAATAGAAAAATTACTGGTTGAACGCGGACCACAATGAGGACACCCAATACAATTTTGGCCCAAAACAAATGTCTACATTTTCTGTCATTTTCTTATGTAAATTTGACATAAACATAATGAGTTTGCAGTATAAATACAATATACGTACATTGTCGACAAATACAAAGTTTATTTTTACTTGCTTTGAAACAGGAGAAAAAAAAGTTCACCTGAGGTTCACTATTCTTCCTGCTTCAAAAGCTCAAACAAATAAATTTAAAATTTACCAACAATGTACTTATATTGTATATCTTTGTAATGTTTAAGATGGTAGATTACTTCCTGTGAAATATAACACGTATATGCATGCACACAGAGTCTTACTCACTGAATACTTCAAAAGGTATATGTAGCAAAGAATCTATCTATAACAGAGCAAATAATACTTTCCATTGAATTTAGAAATATTTAGTTAATTCTCATAACCACCAAAATAAATCATTAATTAAATATTACAACTTTTTTGTTGTTATTGTTTGTAAAAAGGAGTTACTTCATTGTACTTTGAAATCTGTGGTTGGTATTTGTTCCCAAGGCAACTGGAAGTACTTAAGAAGCTTCAGACTTTCAAAGTTTGGTAAAGAACTGGCCAGAATATATTATCTAGTTCCCCTTCTTGATCTTTTATTTAAATAAAAGAATCTTTCTGCCACAAATTCAACAGAAGAAAACTTACAATTAATTTGTTTGGCCTGAAAACTAATTAACACTTGTCAGATGTATAGATTTTAGTTTTGTGTTATCATGTACAGTGTCTTTGGTGTAGTCACCTTTCACTGTGTATTTGTATTGAATGTTACATGTACTCAATCATTCAATCAATCCCCATCACTTTTAATATAGTTTTATCTGTATATTATTGACTCTGCCCCACATGGGCACCCACATGGACATATTGATTGGTTAATAAAGCATTCTGTGTATTTGTTACCAATATAGTAAAGGAGGACACCCATAAAGTGCAAATTGATTTGGAGAGGGGGGCTGTTCAGGTTTCATAGAGGAAAATCAATCAACTTTATATTGTTTTTGTCAAGTCAATTTATGGAAATTTTGCATTCTGGATAAACATAATTACAGTCGTTGTTTAATACTTATATATTAATATACTTCAATTTTAATAATCACATCTAAACAAGGTCACTGATAAGACAAATGTCCTAATTTTATATCCATCTGAAAGTATTCGGCAATACGTTTCACCCCCTATCCAAACTGATTATCATGCCCAGTCTTCATGAAAAACTTTTTGATTTACTGGCCCGAAATTATAATTATATGATATTTTACTTATTTTATAAAGGATATATAAGGAACTTTTCACTGGCCCGTGTGAGTTTTTACTGGCCTGGGCTGTCGGGCTTGTGGTTAATCGTGAAGACTGCATGCCGACATAATGTACGCCATAGTGTAATAGACTGTCTTAGCTTCTTGGTAAAACATTTCTGATAATCAGGAAAACATTAAAGCCCTCAAAATGGTTCAGATTTGTTCGTTACTACTACTGCCACAATTTCAGTATGTTGGTTCTGCGACTTTCATTCATGAATTCATTAATCTTATTACTTTTATAAGAGTCAAAATTGAGAACAAAACAGGTCTCTAAAATTTACCTTGTCATATTGACTTTTAATCAATGCCCAATGCCATTGAGTGTGCAAACGTAAAGTGCATATTTAAATGATTGATAATATCTACCTTATTTAGAAGTGGATCTCTTAAAAGATCCACTCCTCTGATTCTTGGACGAGCAATAACTTCATCTGTAGCAGACGCCTTTTCCTGTGCCATCTTTGAGTGATCAGCTAGAAACACAGCTGCCCTCTGGAAAAGAGGGAAAGATAACTATTTTCCCGCGTTAATTTTCCCTCTGTATTTATTATCCTAAGGATAAATCCTTAAAAGTGCATTCCTTGCAACAACACTGAATCTTACTTTAAGGACAATGAACCAGATAACAGGAAAATATTGTTAAGTAATACGGAAGTTATTATATTAACTACATAAGTGTTTTGACGCAACAGTAAAATTTTAGTCAATCATGTATGTTTTCACTGAAAAAAATCCACAATATATGGAATGCCCAAAGTAACAACCGTTCAACTTTTCCAGATTTTTATGCCAAGAAAGATTGAACACTACGGTAATAAAAACGAATACTCAAGGGAAATGAGTTGATTTATTGGAACGTTGATATTAGATTTAAATATATAGATCCATAGGCGGATTTAAAGGGGGCCGGGGGCCCCCCCCTTTTTCAGGCAAAAATTTTGGGTTTTTTAGTACATTTTCCAGATTTTTGACAGCCGGGACCCCCCTTACAGGCAACGTTTTCCGGCGCCCCCTCTTCTTTTTGAAAATCCTGGATCCGCCACCAAGATCTATAACATATGCACTGTTAATTTCAATACCGAATAGGACGGGGATGCTAAGCTGAGGAGTATTCTTGTTGAGTATAATTTTTTTTTATTAATGTTATCATGAGGGGATTTATAGTGCCACAATGGAGTCACAAAACAAATGATACTGAAAAGAAAATGAAAAGAAAAAAACTCACAGAGAACTACCTGTACATGTTTGCAAGTTGTATGGTCTGAATCAGTTGCGACTCGAAAAGGATGGATTAAGGTGTACTGATCAAATGTATATGTTCTGTTTAAAGATATCCCAGAAATGGATAGTGTTTTTCCTTTCGTAGAGACTGAGCATGGATAGGATTCATTCAAGCTTAACTACGAGTGACGACAACGGTGTTCGACACTGAAAAATATCTGTACAGTACATCAACAACAATGGATGAAATTATTTTCCGATGTTAGTACCATGATAACTTTGTCACTAGTTTGATATGTTAACTGGTGATTTGGACAGGCAGTTTCTAGAAAATGTAGGGTATTTAAATTTTAGAGAGTGTTTGCCCAGAAACAAAAAGAACGATATCGCATCAAAACAAGAAATGTACATGCAGTTTTTGCCCGAAAGGGTGGAGCTGACCTTCTTCCGTGGAGCTACCATACCTGATACCTTCTTTATATTGATTGATTGGCTGATTCTATCGTAGGCCATGACTACTTTGATATTTAACTAGGAGCGCGCTGAAAATGTAACCCAAATTTTTTTCTATCTATTTATGAAACTGAAAAATATCATATAAATGTCGATATATTATGTCTTAAAATGTGTTTGCCCCTCCCAATATTAATGTCACATTTCATATACTAGACATTATATAGGAAGATACTGACCTCCCCCATAGGGGAGGGTCGTTAGCCTACTGGAAATTTCACTGTAATCCTTAGTAAATCATGGAAATCTCGTTAAGGAAACTTATTTTATTTTCTACTGTGTCGAATGCTGGACTTCTTATCTCGAAGGCTCGACTGCGCTCGACTTTATATCTCAGTATCTGACGATAGACACATACCTGTTTAAAAGTCGAACGCTTGAGATCGTTAGTAATGCGCTCAAGATAGCAAGTCAAGAACACGAGATACTAATCGAGCGCTTGAAATAAAGAAAGTAAATCGCGCGTCCTCAGAGGAGATATTAAGTCGTGCGGTCGAGATACTGAATCAAGACTCGAAATATTGTGAGCTGTCGACAATTAACTCGAGCGCTCGAGATCAAACAATGACATACGCGTCTCAACAGGCACTGAAACATTAGCCGACTGGAAATTTAAGAGTTAGCCTTCTTTGAGTGATAGTACTTTAATTGATAATATTAGTAGTGAATCACGATCAAATAAATTACTAGTACATTATACCGGAAGAATTATAATAATCGAGAACTGGATAAATGATTGATTGAAAGATACAAGAATAAATAAATCATACACTGGTTAAGTTTTATTGAAAGCCCTAGACTTAAGATATTGCGCCTTTTCTTTATATTTCGCGGGACTCTGGAAATGACGAGGAAGGGTCCTCATGTGTTCAGTGGCGTGGTTACCTTACAGCACTTATGAAATTTTATTAACGATGAAGAAAGTAGTTGCATAAAAATATTATAAAAATCTTGAAATACAATGTCATTCAGAAAAAAAAACATTCCACAGTCGTGTTTTCTAAATAATAAAAGATTAATAATATCTTAAAATATGAAACCAGCTCATCAAGAAGCACTTTTGGCTGCCATTTACTTTTATCTAGATATGATATATATAAGCAAAGGCACAAATGGAAGTCAGAATAGCTCCTTTAATATTATAAATCTGAAACATACTTTGTCCGTAATTCATAACTTTTTTGATCAGATTGGAAAGTAAATTTGTGGCCAATAACAATTTGTCGAACAATTTGAACCCAGACAACAAAAAGAACACAAATCACTTAGGTCATAAAATTCATAGATATTTTTGTTCCAAAGCTACCGACACAGCACAATGAAATTTGTCAAGACGCGATTTGCAGAATTAAGTTTTGTTGCAAAATGAATCTTGTTTTCCTCAGTCAATCCTTGAATTTCTCAACAATCCCATTAATAAGTTCCTGATAAATTCTTGGGACATTGCAATCATCTTGAAATGCATATTTCTTTACACCACTTTTCGTTTCTGTGGATTTTATATTAGTTTATATTATTAAGTTTTGATTTTTTAATGTATCACCATTCTTTCCTTCTTGCGTATTTTCTAAAAACCGTATTTATGCTCCTCTTATATATCGGAAACCGCAAAGTAGGTGTTTTATACATCATCATCTCTGTCCTCATATTGTATGGCGTATAAAATGCTAAGACTTAAGAGATAGTAGATTCCAAAGTTAAATGATAGCTTGTACATGGTGATAATTTCTAAAACAAGAAAACGCCTTGTATAATATCAGTTGTGAACATCGGAACCACAAATATAGAAAATGATTCACAGGTGGCAATAAATATGTGAAAAGACTCGATCCGCCAAACACCCAAGAGATTGCAATACTCGAAATCCCATGACAAGTACGGAGACGAGGTTTTCTTGTTGGATTTCCACCAGAATCAGAAGAGATTCTGATCGTACCTGAAAGGAAGGCTTCAAGAAATCTAGGGAGTTGCATTACTGAAGAAATCGGATGAACTTATACATAATGAAACAACCGCTTTTAATGATTAACTATATATACTCCGTTTACAAAAAGTGGGTCAGTCATATTCCAGACGTAGGCATTAGGAATTGAAAAAAAAGCTTAGTTATATCGTAACTACAGGACGTATTTTTAGGGTTTGATCGGTTCATCTGGATAGTTGTACGGGATTTTCTCTTTCATCAAGTCTTAATTATTATATGGCTTAAAACAGCCCAAAGTCATGCTAAATTCTATAACAGCCAAGCAATCCAGAACAGTCCGTTTAAAACAGATCATCTCCTGGCACTTAAACCGATGTACAGATATTTTGTTTCTGTAGAATTCGTGACGGAATGTTTGTTGTCTTTATATCACTTACCATTCTTATTGAAAGCAAATGTAATGCGATAACTCGTCTGTGTTTAGTGAATGTCAAAAAGACATGCATTCCAGTCTGGTATACACAGAGACGTTTGGTGTTGTCAGCATCACGTTTGTGACGTCGTCACAGACTGATTTTCTCTATTCGAGGCATTTTCAAGATTGTCATAACCCTTTTTCCACCCACCTATTTTTCGCGACAGGATACGAAATTTTGAAATTGTCTGGACTGACGTCAAGATACAAAAGGAAAAGACAGTAATCATAGGATCATTCCATAGACCTCTAAATACCAATATGGATGTCCTACAAGAATTAAGATCACTTGAAAATTTATCGAAGAACAGTGACGAAAAGACCATCATTGTAGCAGGTGACTTTAACTTACCGCACATAGATTTGCCAAATAATAGTGTTAAAACAGGAAGAAGTCAAGTTCAATTACATCAGGAATTATTAGACATCATAAACGAATTCGAACTTGAACAAATGAAGATAAAGCCAACAATAGAAGGCATATACTTACGAACAATCCATCATTAGTTAGTGATGCAATGCCCAGCCCTTAAACCATATTATAGTAAACCAAAACGCAGGAAAGCCTATATTTACAAACGAGCAAACATAGAAAAAAATCAAACAGGATATGACAGAGCTGAGTGACAATATTCCAACAATGAAACATGGCTGTTTTATTTATTTCAGCTCCTGTGGCAATTTGAAATATCATTTATGTATTAGTTATCACCTGATGATAAGGTTCCAGATCTAAACACATTTACGAACCATGCAGACTACTATAGTGTTTTTTTTAAATTCCAGTTGATTTAACGACGACCCTATTTTACCATGGTTTTTTTTTTTTTTTTATAAACTGTGGCTTTCTTTGTAACTATGGTGTTTTGAAATTTATATATATCGTAGAGGATAATTTTTCCTGCAGTTTACCGGATTTAAGGAAAGAAAGCTACTAACCATTCTGGTGTTAAGAGTCCTACTTTTATTTTATGCTCTGACATATTACAGGGTCGTTTACGTGATTTCTGCGGATATTTAACGAATTTCCATGTAACTATTCCAGTCTTTTTGTTTTGAAGACTTTCTAATCGCTAAAGGATTACTTTTTGACACGTCAGATGATTATTACTTTTACTGGCACTGGTGACGAGAATCAGTTTACAATGGGATTAGTCTGTAAGAAGATATTTTATCATCAATATGAAAACATTAACATATTTTTCTACTTTCAAGTAGTTTCCAGATTTTCTGAGATCGGATATTGGTTTTGCATGGAAATTTCTGTTATCTATTTCGTTTTCTACGTTCTTAACCTATGCTGTATATGCATCTGAAAGTCATACTGAACCAAACAATTTAAACACAAGGGCTCATATGATCAAAAGGATCAATGAGCATGGAAATGCGGAAAATTTTGACATACTGATGTTGTTTTGCCGTTATTCGGGTCTTAAAAATGTATAATAAAATAATTTAAAAAATGAAATCTGTGCTCCAGCTCTGTATAAAGGACATACATGAAGATACTGTGGTCGAGAGTTCAATGTTCCAAAACCTGGCGACAGCTGGTTACTGAATTATCCTTCTTCTGGTCCTTCTTCTTCGCTCATTTTAATTTTTATTAAACAGATACTTCTAACATAATCCGCTATACTGTTGGCTAAATGACGTCTCAAAAGTGCATTCACTGTAAACTGCGAGTTTATTGATCATTGAAAACTTTATAGTAATTGTAAGGTGAAGAACAACAACCAGAGTCCTGTTCCATTATTTATCTCCTTAGGTCGAATTTACTGCCAGAAAACCCGTTTCAGTTTCGAAATGGTTTACATTTAATTCGTAAAATCGTCAAACCAGTTTAAAACTGGTTTCAAAGTGAAATTGGTTTGACTGTTTATTTTCTGCAAAGCAAAAGCAGTATAGATTAATAAGAAAACAAACAATAGGTGTATTATTATTATAATGCAAAGGGTTATTAAAAGTTTATTATTTTAATCCATTTTGATGAAACCTGATGAACATATCATCAATAAATGATAAGACCAACAAAATTTTCGTTTTCCGGGTGCAATTGAT
This sequence comes from Lithophaga nigra, assembly GCA_028566555.1. Taxonomy (NCBI): domain Eukaryota; kingdom Metazoa; phylum Mollusca; class Bivalvia; order Mytilida; family Mytilidae; genus Lithophaga; species Lithophaga nigra. The sequence continues at coordinate 3,293 of JAOXYJ010334619.1, read as the reverse complement.
ATTGCGAGTTCTTCTGTAACTCCCTTTCTGCCAAAATATTGAGAAACTTTAAATTCATCAAATTACAGAATGTTGTAATATTGTATACTGGCCAAAAATAAAATAGGTGTAACGGACAGTTTTCGTGATTAAAAAAATTATATAATTTTCTTATATATTTTTGTACTGTTTAATCATTTACCAGCAAACAGAAGCGTAATTTCCATTAAAATTCAGCTGTCGATTCCATCATCGAAATTTGTTACAGGGTGGAAAAGTTACATTCTGAAACTGGAACACGATGAAAAGAGTCGCATGTGTAACAAATAAGGCATTGAAAATTACATATGTTCTTTAAAGTTATTTTTACACAGATCCGCACTTTCCGATTGATGTTTTCAATAAAGCAATCTAATTGTATCCTCTGTGTTAGTGGTTTCAGCATCCTCTCCAGAACCCTCCATAAACCAGTCTTGTGACAGTTTTGTTGATGTCTCTTTCTCACTTCGAATGACTATTGAGTACTCTAGGTTCAAAATGAGCTGAGGTCAAATTTGGTTCTTTTCCGGCCGCATTGTTGTTCATTATTATTCTTGTGACGCAAATCATAAGTATAACATACGTGTTGAAACTCTAAACAATCGATGTTGCGAATCTGTAATATATCAACGTATTAAACAATCGTCTCCACATTGATTCTTCGTTAAACTTTCACCATTCAGAAATAAATCGTTAAAGTAAACAATCTCGGGTATTATAAAGATTCACAACAAGGACAAAATTCCTTTCATAAGAAGATATCATAATCCCTCTCACTTTTTCATTTATTCTGAACTATACATTGAAAGAATCTCGTTAAATTGACACGTGAACTATCATGACAACTAAGGCTTGGAAGAACCATCTTTACATCAAGGAACTGCGGCTTCATTCTCAGTTGTTGGTAACAATACAAGAACAGGTATTTATATATGCTGGTACTTCATATTATATCTTTCAAAATAAGTGCTGTTAGAAACCCAAAGTTGAAATCATACAAACAACTGTTTTCTGGTATTTGTCATAGGCGGATTTAGAGGACCCCCATTTTCAGTCGAAAATTGTGGTTTTTTTGGGTACATTTTTCAGATTTTTGACAGCCGGGCCCCTTCTTACAGGCAAAATTTTTCGACGCCCCCCCCCTTTTTGAAAATCCTGGATCCGCCACTGTTTGTATCGTATTGAGTTTACTATGGGCAGGTTCTTTCCTATTAGGGAGATTGTTTGCATATTTAATTGGAAAAGTTTTGGTTTAACTGTTAATTTTTTATGTTGATTGTGTGTATGTGATTTAAATTAAAAATTACGATTTAGTGGGCTTTTCAACTGAACATTTTTTTCATCGGTTGCAAGGGATGAGGAATTCAATAGTTATCTTTTTTGCCCACTTCTTTGGTTGTATCTGAAGAGGTAAAAACTGTTGGTGTGGTTGATGATAGTTTAGAAGTAGTATCTGTGGTCCATTCTCCATATTTGTTTTAGTATTAAGAGTTTTCATGGACTATTATGTCTTTACTTGGTTGTATCTGGAGAGGTTAGAGCTGAAGTCTATTGGTGTGGTTGAGGATAGTTTAGAAGTAGTATCTGTGGTCCATTCTCCATGTTTGTTTTAGTATTAAGAGTTTTCATGGACTATTATGTCTTTACTTGGTTGTATCCTTAGAACTTGAGCAAAAAAAGTTTCATCTAACTGCAGAGTTACGAGTTGCGAGCGAGTTATTCGGGTTTTTACTTTTGTTGGTTGTTTCATAGGGGAAAATATGGTTGATGGTTGATGTTTTTTTCATTAGTTAGTCAGTTGCACCATTGCAGGTAAGTATAGAAGTTGAGTGTCTACGTCTTTAGTGTCACCAGTGAGACTTAATTAAAATTCACAGCTGCAGCAATGTAGTTGTATATTTATTGGTTATGCTGGTGTTACCAGAGGTCAGAGGCCGAAGCGAGATGGAAATAATTTCGTTTATCGCGCCATTTCGCTTTTCGGACAAAAATATTTCGTTGATGTCCCCATTTTTCTAGCAAAAAATCTGGATCCACCACGGAGGAAAAAGTTGAATGGTCGTCCTTTTTTTCATTTGATCGAATTGTATCTTTAGCGGCACTAGATGCGGTCAAACGGTCATAACTTGTTTTACGTAAAGTGTGCTTCACTTTCTTTAAATCTGGTGATCTCGCGCTTTTATTACACCATAGAAAACGGAACACGAGCTGTATTCTGGTGGTTATTGTTCTTTATTAAGGTTACAGTCTTTAGTGATAAATATTGAAGTCGATTTTGCTTCTTCTTCGTGAGTGTGAATGATTAGACTCTTAGAGAGGTCGTCGTAATACAGTGGTTATTAAACAGTATTGGAAATAACTGATATTTTTTCATCAAATTTAAAGTTAAAACTAACCACGATTTGCTCGGCAGTTCTTATATCAAATGCTACAGCCAAATGAGCATTAACCCAAATCACGGACTACATTACTTGATGTTTCATCAGAAATAAGATTTGCGATATATCCAAAGTGTTTGACCGTGTGTGGCATATGTGGGGCCTCTTAAAAAAGCTAAAATCTTGTGTTATAGATGGTAAATTCATTTAAGGGTTTGAAAGCTATATTTCAGACAGAAAACAAAGTGTGTTTGTAAATAATTTAAGTTACCGTAACACTTCTTTCTGTTACAGCAGGTGTAGTACAAGGGACAGTTGGAGCCCATTTTCTATTTTTGTTATATGTCAATGACATTGCTGATAATTTGCATCACTATCTCGGCTTTTTGCTGACGATACATCACTGTTTTGCTGTAGTTCTGACTTTCTGCATTACAAGATGTCTTGAATTATGACCTTGAAAAAGTTTCAGCTTGGTCGGAAGACTGCCTAGTAACTTTCAATTAAAAAAAACTAAAGCTAGACTTATAAACCAACGAGGAAAACCCACCCTAGTTTGATATAATATTTGATAATCAAGACGTTGATTTTGTCACTAGTTATAAACGTCTGGGAATCGTTTTTGATTCAAATAGCAAATTTCAAACTTATATCAATAATATTATGGATTCCGTTAGCGAAAACTTAGCAGTTCTTAGAAATATTAAACAGAGATACTTTGAATTAGATCTATATAACCTTTATTAGAGTAGACATGGAATATGCTTGTAAATTCTGGAATGGGTATATGGCGTTGCAAAATAAAAAAAACATCGAGAAAAAAACCCGTTGGAAGCTGCCAGGATAGTACATGTAATTGGAATTGGTTTGCCTACTTTTCATGTCTCTGTACATTGA
>JAOXYJ010333521.1:0-15699 GCA_028566555.1 Lithophaga nigra | reverse complement strand
TGTCCTATACATGCATGTACTTTTCCAAAAATAAACTTATTGTGACATTCTGTCTTATACACATGCATGTACTTTTTCAAAAATATACTGATTGTGACTTTCTGTCCTATACATATATGATTTTTAACAATAAATTGATTGTGACTTTTTGTCCTGTGACTTTATGTCCTGTGACTTTTTGTCTTGTGACTTTACGTCCTACATTCTAAGAAAACAATGGTTTGAATAATTACCGGTCAACAACTAACGAAAGATACGGTCAAAAGCATTTTCAGTTCATGTAGTTATATTTTCATTAATCGTAATAATATCTACAATACTTAAATTACATTATTGCAAAATTAATTTAGTGCACCATACTTATTTTTTAACAATTGTGTCTCGTCAGTGCTACTCGAGTTTCTCCGAATTATTTGTAGCATGATAAAAGTTTAAAACACCACGCCCTTTTTTTCAGTAGTGCTACGCCTTTTTTGCAACATGATGCTAAAAATGATGCTTTTTATAAGATATTTTATAAATCAATGGATCCATGACATGAATTTCTATTATTCTAAAAATAAAGATACAACATACATGTACGAACGAAGAACGCTTCTTAAAAGCAAGTAAATTATAAAAATAATGTATATTGATGACTTCGAAGATTTGGAATACAATTTCAAACTCAAAATGTGCCCTTTCTGTTGAAATTTATGCACTTTTAAGTCTTCCTTTTGTCAGCAAGTTGCCATGTTCTTGTCTAAGGCTAGAAACAGGTTACAGCTTTACTAGAAGTATGATTGCATTACTTTTTATTATCAAATCTTCGTAGAAATATTAATTTGTTTGACATTTATGAAAGTTCCAAGGTTATTGACACTTATAATTTGTTACGTACAGACCAAAACATTGTACATGTCTGACCTTTTACCTAGATAGCTAAATATGTCCATTTTTCTCAGAATAACTGGTATATGTTATTATTTTTAGATAACCTTTATGTGGACGTTGATTTAGGTAGCGCGTTAAAATCTGGAAATACTGTCTAATTAATAATAAAGAACTGACGAAGGTCATTTTAAACAATAATTACTTAAAAAAGATTACTGTAAAGACAATGAATGTCATTACATGTGTAATAAAAGTTCCAAGATACCAAAGGGGCAATCAGAAACCGTAAATCAAAAAAGATCAAACAAAGACAAACACTGATTCACAAAATCATAACACGGAAAACTAAACACAGAGCAACACGAAACCACTAAAATCCGGGGTGAGATCTGGTGGTCCGGAAGGGAAAGCATCCCCTGCTCCACTATTGCAACCTTTCGTGTTGCTCATGTTAAAATCCGATAATGACTCACACTCTGTGGTAAGTCATGAATAAGCAAAGAAGAACGGAATTGTGATTACGACAAACGGAACATATCATTGACCATTTATGACACAGATATTCCGTAACGATCGCCTAAGTTATGGTGGCGACCGTAAAACTATTGAAATGATGACGTCAACTTTACCATCAGGACCCCTTGGTTCTGTAGCTTCCTTATAAGTCGTAACCCTCTATAAAGAAAATCCTGATAGGAAGCACAAGCTCTGGAATATCATATTAGCTGAGAGATATGTACTCCATATGCAGGTGCTGCTGGAATGTTGTTACACATTAATGGAAATTTCATTATAGGAAAGTCGAAATCATCTCTTTTGTCGTAAAGTTTTCATCTCAACAGGCCCTCAATTGTCAATTTCTAGATGTACATGTGGATCAAGGTATGAAGCAGATCTAGCTGGATCTGTGGTATCCTTTATTTCTAGTTCAATGAGATAGATGCGATCAACAAACTTTTACAAATGTAGTTATTCAGTGAAAGGACATCATCAATATAGCGGAACGTGAAATTAAAGAATTGGGCTAGTTTCTTGTCATTTTTCTTGAGAAACTCCTGTATGAACTCTGCGTCATACGAATAAAGGAATAAATTGGCGAGAAGAGGAGCACAGATGGTGAAATTAAAGGATTGGGCTAGTTTTTTGTCATTTTTCTTGAGAAGCCCAAAAGTCAACTCGTACCAATGCAAACCCGTGCCATAGTAAACTCGTTCCAGTGTGAACTCGCGCCATAGTAAACTCGCATCAATGCAAACTCGTGCTAAAGTAACCCCATGCCATCCGTATGAATAAAAATTAATTGCTTTCGTCGCTGGGATCATACGCTCTTGGCCTTATTTATTAATGACCAAATTCCCGAAATTAATACGCCCGGTTGTGGTATCTTATTAAACAAGGACTTCATTAAGTACATTACTCTTCTTAGACGATACCGTTTTCCTTATCCAGTTTGGCTGAAGGTCTAAAAACTCAACATGTTTAAAAGTTGGTGAAGAAAATTTAGCGAAGTAGTTGTAAACTAAAAATATGAAAAGAATACTATCTTAATAGAGAACTTTTAACTAGTATTCTATTGAACTAATAGACCGTGTGATGGAAATATTAGCCTGTGGTAGAACTTCAGTATTTAGATGAAAGGAAATAGTATCTCAGTATACTCAAAGAAGGGTTGGTTTTTAAACCCGGTTTAACCCACCATTTTTTCGGAAAATGCCTGTACCAAGTCAGGAATATGAGTTGTTTTCCACTCGTTCTGTTTGCTAAGATGGTCGAGCATTTTTTCTCGGTTTTGACGGTTTTGATGGACTTCCCCTTTTTAATATGCCTTGGAGTTCGGTATTTTGTTATTACCTTATTTTTCAGTTACGGATTAATATATATGCTTTACACAAATATGTTTTAGATTGCAATAATTTGATATCAGTTCTAGAACTAAAATTGAACAGACGTTATCAAAACTTGTCCGGTGAAAAAGATCTGTTTTCAAACACACACATATATAGTAGACTTAAGGTTACCTTAAATAAGGAAATTTTGAACTAAACATACAGGAAAGGATTTTAATTCTGTGTAGTTCATGGAATCTGATTACGATTGAAAGTGATAAAATTAAACAAAAATGTTGAACTATGGTCCACCATGGTGTAATGGTGATGGTTGACCATGACCAACATTTCGCATGGGATCTTTGCTTCATTTATCGGTTGCTGCATTCAACTTTACTTCATGTGAGCGTATAAGCTACCTCAATTGCGAAATCGAATCCTCCTACAGTTTAAAAACAATATGGACAGTTATTACTGACACACTGCTGTTATCCATGTGACTTTTACAAAGTGCCGCTCAAATTTTTACAAAATTTATCAGTTGCTTAACTTATTCAATTTCTTTGACACCTAACTTATCCAATTTCTTCGACACCTTACATCATATCGGCTCAAAACCTATGCACATCTGCTGAGATACACTAAAGATATACATGACACTTTTTAGAGTGCCTAAATATATCAGTTCCTGATACGAACTACTACATATAATGCATGGTCATACTTTTCGTATTAATGCTCTAACTACGTATCGCAGCTTCTTGATATTTGGTACCAGCTTTTCTAGATCTGCTATAATTTGTAAAACAATTACAGCGTTACACATTGAAAATTGATAAATGACTGCATGTAGCAGAGGTGTAGTTATCTTTAATGTATCTCCTGAAAGCCGATCTTTCTGTACCAAGTACTATTTTTTTATATATAAATTTATTTGTTGCTACAAAATGTACTTACTATTTATTCACAAGGCCAATCACTATAACCCTTAATTGGATCCTGAAACTGCTATCGTAACAGCTCTTAACCAGATCTTGAAACTGCTATCGTACCAGCTCTTAATCAGATCCTGAAATTGCTACAAGCGGAATATTTCTCTATTAGTATGACTATATAATAGGATGGCATTTTCATTTTTAGAGAAGGTGGTCTACAGCTAAAATTGTATTCACTTTCTTGTAAATACGCAATTAAGAACTTTATGCATACTTTCCTTTAATTTGATAATAAAATTGTGAAAAAGAGTAATTGTCCTGTGAAGTTAATTTCAGTTGTAATAATAAAATTATGAAAAAGTGAAGTTAGATTCAGTAAGCTTCCTAGGAGCTAAACCTGTAACAGTACAGAAAAGTCATTTAATTGTTGCAATTTCATCATGAAGTATCATTGACATATATTTATATACAGTAGAAGGATAAGTCTCTTTCTTTAATGGCATTCATTTTTTATAAAGCGGAATTTCATTTACAAAAACTATTGCTATCCTAATGTCACATAACAAGATATAAATCTAACGTTTTAGTACATTTAGATATTGTAAAGCTAGTTTTAGTACATTTAGATATTGTAAAGCTATTTTTTGTACATTTAGATATTGTAAAGCTAGTTTTAGTACATTTGGATATTGTAAATCTAACGTTTTAGTACATTTAGATATTGTAAAGCTAGTTTTAGTACATTTAGATATTGTAAATCTAACGTTTTAGTACATTTAGATATTGTAAAGCTACAAATGTAGTTTTAGTACATTTAGATATTGTAAATCTAACGTTTTAGTACATTTAGATATTGTAAATCTAACGTTTTAGTACATTTAGATAATGTAAAGCTAGTTTTAGTACATTTAGATTTAGCTATAAATGGTATTTTGCCAACAAATTTTGCGCTACTGTAAGTACAGGAAAATGCCAACTGTTTCAAGATTATTTTAATTAGAATAAATAATCGTACCCGTTATATTTATGTGTGAGATCTAATATAGATGCAGCAGGAATGGATTTCTACGATAGATTTTTTTCGTCTTATAACAAATACTAAACTGCATTGGTCGTCTGGCAAGTATATTTGTACGAGCTGCTGATCACTACTTAACTTCTAGGTCTCAGCTCTGTATGTTTATTTTCTTTACTGAAAATATATTAATTTGTACATATGCTTTCGGAAGTAGGAGGTAATGATGGGGGAAAGGAGGAATATGTTTTATTCCGGATTTTAACTTGTGATGCTTAATACGCCATTCGAATTCATCCTCTTTTCTGATAAAAATTATGAGTCTTTGTTGTAAAACCAGACAGATTTTTATTGTACATCTACATAAAGTAGATATCATTTTTTAAATTTTAATGTTTTTCCTTACCAAGTCTCAGATACGCCATATTTATATTGTTACATAAATCGGCTTTGTCAAGCAGGACATGAGATTTCTCATTTGTAACATCCCAGACATCAAAAGAGACACAACAAATTCGTCAGACACAATATGTTGTCATATTAACGTAAGCTTTATTGATCTTCATAAATGTTATTGCTCATTTTTTACATGGTCAAATCGTTACAATTCCCAACAAATACACCTTTTCAAGGTCAATCGGTGCCATCTAGGATTTGCCTCCAAGCCGAAACGTCATAGCTGAAGTTTACTGTGACGTTAAAGTTGCCCAGGACGTATTCTTTATGACAATTTTGACGTCACAGTTAACTGTATATGACGTTTTGGCCTGAGGGCAAATACAAGATGGCACCGACTAACCTTGAAACGGTTTATATTGCTTCTGTGAATTATTTGTTATTTTTATGTTGTAATTCATTTTTTTTTTATTTTTCATTTGTATTGGTGTTTAGACTCGTATTATATCCTTGATATTCTTATCTTGTCTCACTAAATCAGTATGTACAATGTACATACAAAATATATTCTTATTTTGCAGAGTATTATTTGTAGTAAATCCTAACATGCTTTGAACAAATATTCACGGGATATCTGACTTTATCCTGCAATCGCTTTAACAATCCAGCCAAAATGCGTTGGCTGTATATTTTTTGGTGATACACTGTCACTGACAGTATATAGTCTCCTGGTACCCTACTCCGCACAGACAGCGACGACGAAAGCATTGCGAACTGGAACCATGTATACGTAACTGAGACGTCATAACGAACATAAATGCGCTGAAATTGGGTTTTGTCTTTAATCGTCCATTCAAAATGATTTCAGAATGAAAAAATATACGAACATTATCGGAGACTGTAGTCACTACGATACAGGTAGGAAATGCTCGGTAAACTTTGCATTTCTATCTGTTTCTAAAGATCGTTGCAAATAGTGTAATGTTCGTATAATATACGTAATAACTAAATATACACACTGTGAATTTTCATTTAAAATTCAGAGTTATTTCCCAAATACTGAAAACATTTCTACACTTCTAAAACCACAGCAGGTAATGAAATTAACTTTGGTAAGGTAAATAACAGGGTTATGTTACCATTAGAAATCATTTATTTTCATCCATGACAAGATAACAAAATAAAACAGTTGGAATGTGTAATGTTAGACACAAGTGATCACGTTTAGCCACTTCAGATGGCATTCACAACTCTGGAACAACACAACGAATTGCAGATACGGAGGCGTTCTGCTTTCGTTTTGGCCTTGCATTGCTAGATTTATATCTTATAGAACTCAGGAGACAACTAAATTACAAAGTCATGTTTTATAATGTTACGGATTTTGCGACATTTAGTTAATCAATCATATAGAATGTTTGCTTAAATAATGACGTAAATGTAATTATCAACTAGCCAACTTGAGGTACATTTATCCTGTATGTAACTACTGTGGGCGTCCTTCTTATGAAAGTGTCTAAAATGAGTCAATTTTGACATTTAATTGGCAACTAATAAATGTTTTCACAACAAGTTTGTTGTAGAAAACAAAATTCTAAATACATTTGATGACACTTAAAACGTGTAAGTAAACTTCTTTCTATTTTTCGTATAATGTATACTTCGTAATAAGAATAACGTGACTTCAATACCAAAAGCATTTTTCATGATTTCTGCCGATTATAATATTCACAGGAGACCTTAGTCTGCTAAAGTTTCTTAAAATACACTCTTGTCTTACATGTCTCTGTTTGACAAAACAACAGCAGAATCCAATAGATGGACATCAAGTGCATTCCACACATTTGCCAGTCCATTAAAGGCCAATATTGAAACAGCCAGATAATGAGATTCGTAGGTAACCTCGAATATTATACGGAGGCCATATAGACAGTTAATAAAGCCCCCCAAAATTAGACAAGGGGATGGTATAAACTATCTATATACCTTAAGCTAAAAAATATAGAAGACCATTTATGAAAGATAATAGACAATTTATATTTTACTTCAATAAGTTTTTAGCAACTTTGAAAAATCTTGTATCTGTCAGAAGTGTGATTTACAAAGATAATTTACCTTTCAACAATGTCTGCTTCAGTATAGCGTTTTTGCTCTGATTTGTTTTGTAACATTTAGTAAAGCAAATAAAATGATCGGTAGCAGTTAATTATTAGTTTCCTTGAATCCAGTTTCTAGAGAGTACAGAACTTTCATGTCTTATACGCATCCAAACTAATAGAAATATTTATCAATGCGAAATATCTACATAGCAGCTTTCGATTTCTCTTATCAAAAGAAAGCGCTGAAATCCCTCTTTTTTGCAAATTTGAAGTTTGGTTTGTTAATAATAGAAAATATATCTACTCTATCACTACCCACAATTTACGATAAGAAAATACGACTTATACATGTAAATAGTATACTCACTTTTGTGTTTTTGCATATTCATTTGTAAGACTTCAAAATAAGATGAGGCATACTAATACAGAGCGTGACAAGACATCCCGTAGGATAACATGAGGTGATACCTGAATTGATTTGTTTCAGTTAGAGCGGTTAAATACAGTTGTTCGCCACACCACACCATCTCTAGCTCGGAAGGAACACAAATTTCTCTAACTGAAACTATTGTATTTTAGAAGTAAACACACTTTTCGGATCAGAAAATCTGCGAACCTCACAATCGAATGATTTCAAAGGACGATATTTTTCGAGTTTTCGTTGGAAGAACTTTAAATTAATTTGAGAAAATAAATTCGCAGTTTAGAAACGATAAACACAAATAAAGTAATGCAGAAATAGAATAACACACACAAAAAAAACGGTTTAATTGTACATCACGAAATATATAGAGAATACGATCAGGTGCGTTGCTACACCAATCACCTCTTGGTTTCCGTGCAGAGAAGGGCCTTCGCGTTTTATAATCCTGTTTCCAGATCACAATCAACATAAAAATGTAATAGATTGTTGGATTACTAAAGCATATGGAATATAAGTTGAAATCAACATAAAAGAGTTACCTTTCCTACAAAATGTATATGCTACAGTAGCTTTTTGAACAGAGATAAACTGTTGATAACCAGATTAAAGTCGTACCTACGTAAATTTTACCATGAGCTGGTGGAACACTTCAAAATGCATATGTTCTAGCTAAGTGATGACATCAATTCGTTATAGATAGAACAAGTGAGTCCTACATTCTAATAAGATCTGACTATCACTGAAAGCGACATGACTTCGAATTGAATGTTGGTTTACCTGATTCCCGCCTGAACTGTCTTTACGATTGTTCGTTGAATAATCAACAAACAGAACTTTACATGCATACTTTATTCCACGTACCAATAATTGCCTACATCCACACAAAATTTCTATAGTTTTGTGTTTGCTTTACGATGGGCAGTTAATTTTGAATAATTTACATATGAAAGAAGTAAAAAAAAATGCTATCACTGATAATCATCAAAGACGTGAAAGCAGTGAACAGTTCAAGCCAAAATACTGATTTATATATTTTACAGAACGATACATAAGACAATTGCACGAAATTGAAATTTGAACATTTAGAAAATCTTTGTACATCGACCAAGAAGGCAATACACGGCTAAACCTTCAGTGTGTTGTTGTGTGTGCTAATTGGCATAAGATGTTGCTATTCAAACAATCCTGATCGGTTTTCAGAAATGAAGTTAGCATCTATAGTGTTCTACACTGAATGTACAGCTTAACAACAAGTTTGATGACTTTATGAGTAGAATACTCCGATAAGATAATGGAATCATTGATAAACTTGAAGAAGTCATTGAGAACTAGAAAATACAAGAATATCAGTTTTTGTAAGACGTTTGTGGAAAATAAAAAAAATATTTTTATGTCTGTGTTATTGATCAAAAGGGAATATGCGTTTTGAATTTCTGCATGCATCAGGGCAAAATACAAATACTTGTTGTGTTGAAGAATAATTTTTACAGTAGATATACATGTGCACTAATGAACAGAGTACAGAAATTCGATAATGAATCCAATATTTAACAATTAAATGTGAAAACTCCGTTAATTGGCGCAATTAATTTCATTTGTTGCATTAAACGCACTTTATTATTTATTGATACCGCCTATCACTTTAACAAAATTATTTGTTATACATGTTTTAATAGTGATATTTCTTCATAATTATGACTAAATAAAACTATGACATTTACAGTTAGGAAAAATTAACAGAACTAAAACTGAAATAAAGAACTGAATACATTTCTTTTTAATTGGGCTTGGAAATTGATGAAGAGAGTACTTGTCCTGTGCAGAGCCGTTGTTCATAATACTTAAATTTAATAGGTTCTTTCCAGATAAAGCCTACAAGAGTACAAAAAACTATGTAGCTCATATAATTTCATACGAACGTGTACTTTTACAATTTTTGAAGAACAGAGAATACTAATTGCTTTATGATGTATCTTTACCAAATTGCTGATGAATTGATTGCATGTTGATCAGAGTGTCTCTCTCAACTATTGTTAAGCTGCATGTATATCGTTAAGTTCATTTTTTATTGGGGTATCCTGTGAAAACCTCAACCTACGACACAAAAATGGCGGTCTTTTTCAATTAAGGTTGGAGTCAAGCCCACCCCGCTCGGAGTAGCACTCGAACTGGCACCTGTGATCAATTAGAAGATTAGACCACTCGACCACCGAGATGTTCATTTAAACCCGATATCAAGGATAGTTCTTCGTCTACGAGACCAAATATTATAAGTAAGCTTTAGTTTCCCTTCTATTTTTATATTTTACGAGATCCTTTATAATTAAATGATTTCACATTTCACCTCATAGAGAGGTGACAGAACTACCAAATAATAAAAACCTTTTTGAAATAATGTAATATTTTAGGTCATACATGACATTAAAGCCCATTAGTGACGCTCTTTTGCAAATTTATTTGTAGTATTAATATGTCTGATCTGTCATAAGGCAAATTATTGCATCATTTTCGCTTATTAATGGAATTATGAGATAAGCCTCTTTAGGAGGCTTATTTTGCATTATGGTTTTGTTTATGGTTTAATAATAAAAAAAAATAAATAAAAGGATATGAACTTCTCATACCAATTTTGAATAAATAATTGAATGCATGGTTCTACTTAAATTCTAATCTGAGAATGAGACACAAAAAATTTATGAAAATACCACACTCCTTGCCTGGTACGAAAGCGCGTTTCATTCTCATGGGTTTTATTACTAATATTCATACAAAAATGGATGTAGACATATTTTATCTGACTACAACTAAGCCAGATCCAACATGAAATACTAAAAGTTTCGTACTTACAACTCAAACCTCGTTTGCAAATCTGTATTGCTCTTGTATTAGTAGTCGTTACACAAATACGCATGGTGGAAGATAAAACTTGAGAACTCAATTCAGCCTGCATAGTTGCTGATTAATCTATTGGTCTTGTAAGAATTAAGGAATCTGTTATGCAGCGTCTCAATGAAATTGACGAAGTCAAAAAAAGGCAATATCACTCAAATAATCTATAAATTACGATTGATTAAGTTTATATTTAGATCCATTCCTTAGTTATATTCTCTTTAGGCCCGTTTTGATTTGAGTCCTCCCAATGTTTTAATATTTTTTGGCTATCCAAACATTTGGCCATGAGGGTACCTGATGAAGGTTAATCCAGAAAAGCGCTTCGTACGCAATAAAATTGGTACCTGTGGTTTTGAATTATGGCAGTAAAGTATTATTATTAAGACGTGTGGAAAGTAGAATTGTCAATATTGTTCTTCTTGATATGAAATTGCATTATTTTATATACATGTACCTGTTAGTATATATGTACTTAACTGACTTCGTATTATGCTGGTCATTGACCTTTATATTTTGTTTACATGTTTACAATTTTTGTATTGTAAACTATTTATAAGATCATGTAATTTTACTGGATGTTTACTGAAAACAACAATGGATTATAATATCACATGGTTGGGAAATTTCTACAACATCACCTGATTTGGATTGTTCTACAAGATCACATGCTGATGGATCTTCCTAGAATTTCTTTTAGTGTAAAAGCCGGACATTAGGACATATCATTCAGTCTTCTTATTTTGGATGCTTGAAACTGTTTCGAGTTAATAATCGTTGAACTGTAACAATATAATTTATCTGGATTTATACTACAACTGAGGATTGTAAGAACTCAACATTTTGAGGAATTTTTCTGTTTACCGGGGAAACATTTGTTACAGTTGGACTAAAGTGAATTTATCTGGAATACTCTGGAACTCTGAACAATAAGGCTAGATATTTATATATAGTATATATTTTTTTTCTTTAATAGTAAAGTATAGAAAAATAAATATTATTATTTACATCTTTGTTATTGATTTCTGATCATAACACTCTGATCCATTTAATAATTCACAGTACAACATGTTACCAACTCAAACTAATTACAAAACAAATAAATAAATAAATATTGAAGACAAAATAAAATAAATAAATAAATTATATGTAAATAAACAAATAAATCTAGTAAAACGGCGTTTTGAAAATAGCGTTTTTGATATGGCTCTTTTCGAAACATATGAGGCGTTACACTGCTAGCGCACATTTTTTCTTCAATCAAGTGTTGAGTTTTTATGATAGCTTTTCAAATATGCTTGCATATAACAGTTAAAATCTTGAAGCGGTGCATCCATTATTAGGTCAGTTTTCGAAGTAGCAATTATAACTGCCATAATGACACAAAACGGACCAAGAGAGTCCGAACAGTCAATGTTGGTTACCATTGCTACCGTTAGTGACCAGCTGGTGTCGTAGCCGGTACCGATGGTGTTCATCCGGGCAATCTATAAGGTGCCTAAAGAACTTTCTAGAGATGTTTCGTGAAGGTAACCAGCTGGTACCCTTGGTGCTCAACCGTTATGAAAGTTGAAGTGGTGTTCCTTGAATTTAGCTCTGGGGCAAATATTACTATACACGTCCTTGCTGGTGATCAGATGGAAAAATTATACGGTATGTTTTTATAGAAAGAAATATTTGAAGGGGGTCTTGCTATTTTACTTTGCAAACACACAAAAATGTTAATAAAGTGAAAACTACAGTGTTTATTTACATATCCGGTCAAACTTGTAAATAAATAAAAATATACGCCTGGTTGATTACTATGTATGTGTATCAATGCCAAGAATACATTGATTCGAACTGTTGTAGGGCTATTGGGAAAAAACACTTATTCAACGGTGGGAATATTACTTTCGACAGGTCAATAGACCAAATTAGGTTCCTTTTATGGCCAGTCACTTTGGGTAAAATTAGTAGTTGTTAAATAAATTAAAAGGTGATGGCTATAAAGTCTAAAATAAATGGCTGAATATACAATATTTTGTTTTATTTTGTGATCAGAAATCGTCGTTTGTTAACGAAAAGGTACGAAAACCGAAGGATCATTCGAAAAAAATCGTCAAACAAGGAACGCAAGCAAAATCCGTGTTAACACAAAGATGAACAAACATCAGACACAGCAAGAAAAACAAAAAACGTGGGGTGCACTCAGGCGCTCCGGATGAGTAAGCACTGCCTGTCTCTTACAAGACACCTGTCGTGTTGTCCATTGTCATGTTCGGGAAACAATCATGTTCGATGAGAGAAAAAGGAAAAAGATCCGATTTCATTTGGGAAACGGATATTCTATAACGATCAACGTTCATGCTGACGGCCATAGAACTATTGAAGGGCTTATTTCAACCTGGCAACATACCCTTGTTTTTATTAACTTATTCGTCAGCAGTTAAAATAAATGTAAATTTTGCAAAATATTAACCAAACCCTTAAGCAATTTTTTTTCATTATGACTGTTACAGAAAACTTGGAATACATTGTGAAAGTTTAATGCCCAAAACAGCATATATGGAACAATACAACCCCTAAATAATAGCTAGTTTATAAAAGGTGAATACTATTATTAGTGAGACTGAATACTGTGGATCAGATTACTATTATTCCCCGTTGAATACGTTTACAAATAAAAGTTTACTACTTAGAACTGGTCTGAAAATAAAGCCCAGGAAGACTTCAATAAGTTAAAAATAAATGGATAGTTAAGAATAGCGTAAATAATAACAATCTATGATACCAAATTTAGTGCACAATATGCGCATTTCGACAAACAATGTATCATCGAATGTGCTCGAGGCCTAAAAATATGGAAAACCAAAACAACATCGAAATTGTTGTAGAGCAGAAATAAATGCCAAAACGACCAAAAAGTTCAAGCGAAAAAAACCAGCTAAGGACAGAGCTATGCACGAGAGAGATACTCCTTAGTTTCCTACAATTTTATACATTATAATACGGTAAATTTAAAATTATATGTATCAATTTTATGCCAGTACCGAAATACCAGCAACTGGGTTGATGGTACCCTCGGGAACCTTAGGTCCACCAGCATTGGTATCCATCCAGTGGTAGTAATAACAATCTATCATATCAAATTTAGTGCACAATATGCGCATTTCGACAAACAATGTCTCATCAGTTGTGATCGAGGCCTAAAAATATGGAAAACTAAAACATTACAATATCAAAGAAACTGTCGAGCTTTGACAACTCGATTTATAATGACGATATTGATCTGCCTTCTGCTTCTGTTTAGTGGATATCCATATCACATAGAACGCACATAAATTTGTTTTGAGAAAGTCGGGTCTTTCTCAAATCGAGGTGTTTTCAAGTTTTTTCCAAGTTATCTTCAGTGTAAGGTTATATTTAATCAAACGCTTAGATTGAATAAAACTTCGGCAAAAAACTCGATTTGAGAAAGATCGACTTTCTAGAAACAGATTCGAGTGTGTTATAGGTGTCCTTACAACGTTATTTTGCTGGGTAAGCTAAATGTTCCACAAATCCTCTTTTCAAAATTTGAATTCTAATTTTCACCGCAGTTAAAAAAGCCCTTCGGAAGTAGTGTGACAAGGCTAACTCATTTATTATGGAGTGTCCGTATCACAGTAGTGTGACAACGCTTACTCAACTATTATGGAGTGTCCGTATCACAGTAGTGTAACAAGGCTTACTCAATTATTATGGAGTGTCTGTATCACAGTAGTGTGACAACGCTTCCTCAACTATTATGGAGTGTCTGTATCACAGTACTGTGACCAGGCTTACTCAATTATTATGGAGTGTCCGTATCACAGTAGTGTGACAAGACTTACTCAATTATTATGGAGTGTCCGTGTCACAGTAGTGTGACAAGGCTTACTCAATTATTATGGAGTGTCCGTGTCACAGTAGTGTGACAAGGCTTACTCAATTATTATGCAGTGTCCGTATCACAGTAGTGTAACAAGGCTTACTCAATTATTATGGAGTGTCCGTGTCACAGTAGTGTGACAAGACTTACTCAATTATTATGGAGTGTCCGTATCACAGTAGTGTGACAAGGCTTACTCAACTTTTATGGAGTGTCCGTATCACAGTAGTGCAACAAGGTTTACTCAACTATTATGGAGTGTCTGTATCACAGTAGTGTGACAAGGCTTACTCAACTATTATGGAGTGTCTGTATCACAGTAGTGTGACAAGGCTTACTCAACTATTATGGAGCATCTGTATCACAGTAGTGTCACAAGGCTTACTCAACTATTATAAAGTGTCCGTATCACAATAGTGTGACAAGGCTTACTCAATTATTATGGAGTGTCCGTATCACAGTAGTGTAACAAGGCTTACTCAATTATTATGGAGTGTCCGTGTCACAGTAGTGTGACAAGGCTTACTCAATTATTATGGAGTGTCCGTATCACAGTAGTGTGACAAGGCTTACTCAACTATTAAGGAGTGTCCGTATCACAGTAGTGTAACAAGGTTTACTCAACTATTATGGAGTGTCTGTATCACAGTAGTGTGACAAGACTTACTCAATTATTATGGAGTGTCCGTATCACAGTAGTGTGACAAGGCTTACATAACTATTATGGAGTGTCCGTATCACAGTAGTGTGACAAGGCTTACTCAATTATTATGGAGTGTCTGTATCACAGTAGAATGACAAGGCTTACTCAACTATTATGGAATGTTCGTATCACAGTAGTGTAACAAGGTTTACTCAGCCGTCATGGAGTGTCCGTATCACAGTAGTGTAACAAGGCTTACTCAGCCGTCATGGAGTGTC
Source organism: Lithophaga nigra (assembly GCA_028566555.1). Taxonomy (NCBI): domain Eukaryota; kingdom Metazoa; phylum Mollusca; class Bivalvia; order Mytilida; family Mytilidae; genus Lithophaga; species Lithophaga nigra. Next base: position 429 of record JAOXYJ010333521.1, on the reverse strand, counting down.
CGTATCACAGATGATTACTGGCATGTTTCCTCTATCGTAGTTGTTACCTGTTTTCCAGAATTGTTTTGCAACTTGTTATTGGCTTTAGCCGCAGAGCCATACAACGGGTGACACACGTGTAGCAGGACATGCCTACCTTTCAGAGCACCTGATGACGCTTCCGGATTTTTTATGGGGTTTGCACTGTCCTATCTTTAGGTTTTGGTGTTGTGTCTGTGTTTGCCTCCTCTTGTATGGTTGATTCTTTATTTGATTATGGTCTTGTCTTTGGTGTTTATGGTTGATTCTTTATTTGATTATGATCTTGTCTTTGGTGTTTATGGTTGATACTTTATTTGATTATGGTCTTGTCTTGGTGTTTATGGTTGATTATTTATTTTATTATGATCTTGTCTTTGGTGTTTATGGGTGTTTCTTTATTTAATTATG
>JAOXYJ010332416.1:0-15702 GCA_028566555.1 Lithophaga nigra | reverse complement strand
TCTACAAAATTACATCATTTCATGCTGATTGGTCAACTAACATAGCGGCTGGAAGCAATTCTTGTTTCTGATTGGCCGATTTTCAAAAATCTTCTCCTCATATAGAGCAATATTTCATTCTCCTAGTAGCATCGTGGCTAGTACCAATGAACCTGTTTACGATGCCAGTCCATAAACATTGGTGAGGGTTACCTTTGCTTCAGGTTATGCAACGAAATATGAAATGTTGAATGATGGTTTTTGGTAAACGTTTCAATCATATATTTTGATATTAATTATACTCCAAAGTGTCCTATAAAGGGGGTGTAATGTTGCTTGAATCAGCAACTATAGAAATCAGCACTAGCTACCTTGTTCTGCATCTAAATTGTAATGAACTTTAAGTTGGGAGGGTGGTGAATTCTATCGTCAATGTCTCCCATACCATGAAGGGAATTTAACCACACTTATGACAGTTCTTTAGTAGGAACTACACATGTGCATTAGTTATTTTGTTTTGCAGTCGATCAATTTCTGCATTAGAAATTTTGGACTTTGAAGTGGCATTGACATCTGCTATTCGCAACTCCTTTGCAACTCTACTCCACAACTGACTCCAGCAACCAAGTCAGCACCCATTTAATAAAATCACTATGGCTCAAGTAAACAGATTCTTTATCTTGAAGTGTCTTACTACTTTTCTAATTTCATTTGATTTTCTGTGAAAGAAAGATATTTGAAATGGCAGTGATGACGACACGTCTTCCATGAAAGACTCAATCCTAAATACGCCAAACATTACCCGTAGACGTTTTCAAATTACGAAGCTTCAATGTAGAGCGTCAGATGAAATTCTGATACATTCTGCAAAGGTCGCTTCATTATTTATTTTATAAAATATGCTCATCTTATAGATCAGACATCTTTAAAAGCATAATGACATTTTAAGGCTTCAACAGAAACATTTCAGCTAGAACCTGCCAGAGAACAGTTATTCTCTATGGAATTTTTGAGGTACATGTGAAAGTGGGGTTTCACAAAATCACCAAAGGAGTAGGGCCGCGAAGGGTATATTTGGCTCTAAAAATCAAAGTATTTTATATCATCACAACATGGTATATGTTTTCGACATCTTAAGACATCAACGTTCTGCAATCAAAAACATTTAAGAGCATTTTTTTCACTTATCATTGTAAAATAACCTTCAAAAGTTAGGTCAAACTGCAATTTAACCCCAAATATGCAATTTCAAGCAATTTGTAATGCTATTTTCTAAGAGAAAACATTGGCCGCACTATTCGACCAAAAATATTTTAGGATAAAAAGATGCATTTCAATGAAACAAACATTAAAGTCACATGTCGAAAAGTACCCTATTTTGTATTGAATATTATCGAAAATTAATATCTTTCGATCATTTGTTATGTATTTATCATAATCCTTATTTCACCAAATTTTAGGGCCATTTAAGACCCATAATGAGCCTACGCCTTTATTTTCTGAACCATATGCGCAAATCAGTAGTTGATGTCTTACCATTGGTGCTTAAAATTTTTTTGATTGAAAATCAACCAAATGGGGAAGAACGCAAAACCAAGCTTTAATGAAAGTCATTGAAGCCATGAATACAAAAGAGCTGTAGATTATGAATATTAACTATTTGAATTGTAAATATAATAAATTATCTTTCCAAAAGGGAATTAAATAATGGGAGCAAGATATTTAATGCTTTATTAGAATCCTACATGCATATATTTTTACATCATCGGACCTAAACGACATTTTGAAATATAGAATCCCGTGGAAAATACACACAGATATTCTTTCTCAGACAACTCTGTCTTATTGAATTCATTCCTTGCTGTAAATCTTATTTGCTGTACATTTTTATAATTTGGTAGAAGTTTAAACATACAATAATAATTATATAGCTGGTGTGTGTGGGGTTTACTGTAACTTACAGCAGTATATCGTGACTGCAAGTATTACAGGGGAAGCGAAGCTCAAACAGCTATCTAACTGATCGATAAAACTTAGGTAGATGTCCTTAACGCATAAACTGGGGTGAGCTGGACTCAGATCCTTGTCAGTAACAATAAACTAGCAGTAACGAGTCAGCGACTTCAGCGGCTTGGTCACCTAGACCATCTAATACTGATATGAATGTGGTCAAAATTCAGGCAGTTTTTGGAGAAAATATCGTATTTCCAGCACAGTTTGATATTAAAAATGAATTACGAAGCAGATGATCGCATATGACACGGTAATTATTTTTGTTTATTTCTTCTTTTAATTTCAGAAATTTTTCAACTGAGATTACTGACAAACGATTGTATTCCGGGCATGCTACTGCAGACACTTGATATACATTGTACCAGGAATGAAAATGGCTATCATGCATCGAAACGAACTTCCGAATTGGGAAAGGAATGGATCAAATTTGTTTGGAAAGACATAGTATCAAGGAACTACGAGAATCTAAATCAATTCCATGCTGTATCACTAATACCAATACAAGCAAATGTTACAAGTCTATCACCCGGAAAGAGTAAACAGAGAAAATTCGATAGCGAGAGGGATAAAACACGACTGGATTTTTTGCCCCTTAAAGGAAATTACATGCTTTCCAAGTCTGATGCTCATGATGATCTCACAAAAACATTAGAAAAAATTATGCAGATAATTGGAACGCGAATTTTACATCAAAACCAAATAATTCAACTTCCACATTCAGAGATGATTGGAAGGTATATAAAACAACCAACTCCTAGAAATGTACTTAATTGCTTTAGAAGTGCCTCCTTGTCATCTACAAGACAACAAATTGCTACAAACATCAACGAGAAATGTAACATACAGGAACGGCTAGAATTGCTATGTTATCTTAGAAAAAACCTTGGCGATATTTCCAAGGAGTCGCACAGTCTGCTGCAGATGTTGAAAATGTTCGAACAGACTGATAATGTCAGTCCCGTGAACGTAGTATCATTGAAAGAGAACAACCTAGTGCTAACAGACTTTCCTTTTCCAGAAGGACTTCCATATCCCAATCAATATTTATCGCCCAGAAATTCAGCACTAGTGAATCTACTTGGAGGAATAGAAATTAAAGAAACTGAATGCGTTTCCGAAACACTTGATATCATGATCATGTCATCAGGCAATCAGATGTATTCTCCTGATGACAAGCGAAAGTTCATGAAGTATCTAAAAGATAGACCACATATATTAGAAAATGTACTTCAGAAAGCAAAAGATGTTGCGTTTTTGCGATGTGCAGATGGAAAATATCGCAGAGTACATGAACTTTTTTATCCGTCATCGAAACTGAAGAATCTACTCCTTGGCGAAACAGATGTATTTCCGGATGAAACATTTGTTGACAGAAATGGTTTTAATTTAACATTTCTAAAGCGTTTAGGGATAAAAGACAAAGAAGATGTTTCGACAGTTGACTTAATAAGAGTAGCTAATAGGATAGATAAAGGTGATGCCCATATGCCCCATATTATCTCGAAAGCAGAAGCTTTTGTCTCCTTTCTGACAAAATACCCGGATAAAATAACTGATAAGGCACTACATCAAATTCAAGATTACAAATGGGTTCCAGTTTGTTTCGCAAAACCACAAGGTTATCCGACAGGACTATCTTGGTTTTGTGAAAAAAGACGTAGTTTATTTCCGCCAAGAAAAATCAAAAGTTTGCATTTTGAATATCTGATTGGATCAGTAGCGCCTATGATATCACTTTCAGATTCCTTTAACCGCATAGCGAAATATTACAAATGGCAGAGTCCGCCAGCGGAAGATTTGGTTATTGAACATTATAAGAATGTCATCAAGTCTTATACCCAGACACAAAATCCTCTTTATATGTATATTACCAAGTTCATCGTGGAATATTTTGATAACAAAAGATGTCGAGAAAGTTTAAGCGCTGAAAGTTTACATAAGCTGCGTAGTTTGAATTGCTGTGTACCAACTACCAATTGTGGATTCAAGTCCGCTGAAGTGGTGGTTTCAGAAGTTGGTAACAATATCAGTTACACTTTGGAGCCATATCTCTTTGAACTTTCTAGCGATATGAAAGATTATTCTGATACTTTCCATTTACTTGGAGTGAAACAAGGTGTTAATTTCGAACTTTTAAAACAACTACTTCAACGAATATGTAAGGAGTATAAGTCTGCAGGAACTTTCAATACAAAACAAGTGAAAAGAGACAGAAAACTTGTCGTAAACATTCTATCAAGCATTGTTGATATGAATATTGAGAAATCCGAGATGAAAGATTTGTTAGTTCCAGTTTATTCAAAGGGAAATAAAAGGCTTCAGTTTAAATTGGTAGGGGAGTGTACCTATGGGTTAGGAAAAAATACAAGCACCCATTCCATGAATTTGACAGAAGGTTGTGATGATGACGACGACGATGAAAATGAAGGTAAAATTATTTATGTTCATCCTGATGTTAATCATTTAGCACCCAACCTAGGGATAGTATCTGTCAAAAAGCGCTTCATGATTAACGAAAATACAACTGCTCTTCCTTGGGGTCAAAGTGAACCACTAACTACACGAATTTCCAGCCTACTGGACGGTTACACCGATGGATTTGCTGTCCCGAAAGAACTTATACAAAATGCAGATGATGCAGGAGCCACAAGAGTCTGTTTTCTATACGATGAAAGAAACAATAGAGATTGCAGAGAAGGCTTACTCGATGAAGGTATGGCTGAATGCCAAGGACAAGCCTTATGGGTTTACAATAATGCAGTCTTTCAGACAGAAGATTTTCAAAATTTGATCAAACTCGGTGGAAAAACAAAAATTCGGGAAATGAACAAAATTGGGAAATTTGGTTTGGGATTTTGTTCTGTCTACAATTTGACTGATGTCCCAAGCATTATCAGTAAAAGAAAGCTAGTTGTATTTGATCCACATCTGCATCATCTGGGAGAAGCTTCTATGGAAAAAAGTCCTGGTCTTTTGATAAATATAACAAAACGTTGTCTAACAGCTTTTCCAAATCAGTTCAAGCCATATAATAATGTATTTGGTTGCAGATTGACAGAATCTGAAGAATATAATGGAACGTTATTCCGATTTCCACTGAGGACCCAAAAGCAAGCGTCGGAGAGCAAAATAAAATCTTTGCAGTACTCAAAAAGAGAGATTGTAGAACTTTTACAAAAGTTTATAGAGGCTGCTGCAAACTTGCTTCTCTTCACACAAAATGTCACAGAAATATCTGTTTATCATCTGCAGTCTAAAAGTTTAAACCCAGACAAAGAGAAAAAGATACTGTTCAAAGCATGGAAGTCGTACAGAAAAGCAAGTGACAACGCTAGAAAGGGCTACTTAAATGTTGTGACACAGACAATGAAACAAGAAATGAATTTGAAATTAGACTTTCCATTAGAAGTTGTTGACATTGGTACTGAGGTGTACGGAACAGCACAAAATCTCTCAAAGGACTTTTTACCAAAAAAAGTCGTCCATTCATGGATCATGTCCTGGGGAACAGGAAATGATTCATACGCATTAGCCAAGAAATTAGGCCACCAGGGTGCAGTACCGATTGGTACAGTAGCTGTTCCAGTCAAGACAAAAGGGAGTGAATTGATATCCCTTGTGAAAATGTCCGACCTTCCAAAAGGTTTCTACTCCACTGGGCGTATTTTCTGTTTTCTTCCACTCCCATTAGAAACTGAGCTTCCAGTGCACATAAACGGTTGTTTTATGGTGGAAAATGACCGAAAAAGTATCATACATTTCAACAGAGACGACAAAATCAATGATAATAGTACCTGGAATGAATCCATGTTGGGTGATATTATTCTGAGTGCGTACATTAACTTATTATGTAGAATAGCTTGCAGGACACAGGATGAAATTACCGAAACAGATTACTGGACATTATGGCCTAAAGTTACTAAAAAATCCAGTCAAGAGATTTCTACACTTATCCGTTCGTTCTACAGATGTGTATTACAAACAGATGCACCCGTGTTCTACAGGAAAAGTCATGGAAAGACCAGAGCAGTCGTAAGCTCAGTCAGTCGGTCGGTTTTTTTAAATTCTGTATTTAGGAATTCAGGTGAAAATGGACAGACAGCATATGAATGTTTGTTAGCATTTCATGTGGGTGATAATGTTATGGATTTGAACCATGAAATTTATGAGAATTTCAAAGAAGCAGGACAAGATAATATTGAAAAACTAAACCGTAAGATAATTTCGAAAAAAGAGTTTTTCGCTAAGTATTTCTTTCCGAATCTCACTGACAATTACTGGAAAAGATTTGGAATGTTTGAAAAGCGTGACAAACTTGTAGAAGAAGCCCTTAATGATGAAGCTATACACACTCTTGTAGAGGAAAACAACTGTATACATGTAATGATGTCAGATATTCTTCGAAAGCCCTCAGAATTAGTGCTTCAGAGGGGATTTGTCAGCATAATGTTTAATAAAAAAGATGGGAGGTTTCCTGTTCCAGTATTTGGCAAGTACAAAGAAACATTTATCAAAATGGGAATGATGGTGGATAAGATTCCGTCTACATTACTTGTAGAGAGAGCAAAAGGTATCCAGCAGTTGAAGAAAGAAAAAGCAGCAATTAGATCGGTAGCAATCATGAAATACTTGGACACAAATATTAAAAATCATATAGATTGTGTGCATGATCTTGAGATTATTCCTTTCCTACCAGTAATGTCGAGACCAAATGATTGGCCCCTTCCATGGAAAGGAGATGAAATGGATAGGAACCAGCCTTTCAAATCCCCTAGAACATTATTTTCTCCGTCGGATAAGAATCTCATAGGATCAGTTGGATATGTTCTAGATCTTGTCAAAAAAGATTTAGATGACACAGTATTAGAAGAGATTGGCATTCGAACGGTAGGAATTGAAAATGCAATTGACCAGATAAATATCGTTGGAATTAGAAATTTATCTTCTTCGGTTGGATTGGGAGACATGTGTGAAAGATTTTATGAAATACTAGATGAACACTTAGCAAATCACTCTTCGGTACTGAAGGTCACGACGTGTTTGCGCAACCTTTGGGAGAAAAGGGTAATAAAGATAGAAACAGAAATGATAGAACCTTACAAAGTGGCATTAACTTTGACAGGAGATTGTCAGCCGTATCTTTACAAAATGCCTAAAGATTTGAAAAAATACAACAATTTATGGCGGTCCTTTGGAATACCACAGCAGTTTAAAGTCAGCACTTTAATAAGTGTCCTGACAGAATGCGCAAATATTAAAGGAAAGAGGCGATTGTTACCAAGACAGGCTTTAAGCATAATTGGCGTACTTAAAAATCTTTGTTCCACTATTGAGTCGGAAAATTATGAACTATCACATGATGACAGAAGAAACATTTTCATTCCGGATAGAAATTCCGTTATGCGCAATATTGATGAGATTTGTTTTGATGATACCGATTTTCTCTATAATGATGACGATGTTTACATCGTGCATGGAGAAATAACGGAACAAATTAAAAGTACTTTGGGAATCATGTCAAAACGTCATCTATACCTGTTACGATTTTCAGACGCCATTTTATTTGGACAAAATGAGAAGCTTGTCACGCGACTCAACGGCCTTCTGAAAGATTATCCTAGAGATCACTCAGTATTAAACGAACTTTTACAAAACGCGGATGATGCCGGAGCGACAGAAATACATTTCGTTTATGATTTACGACAACATGGGACAACCCATATCTTTGACAAAAAATTCAAACCACTTCAAGGACCAGCTTTGTGTGTTTTTAACGATTCATGCTTCTCAGAGAGCGATTTGAAGGGTATTCAAAGCTTGGGAGAAGGAAGTAAAACAAATGACTGCACAAAAACCGGACAGTTTGGAGTAGGTTTTAATGCTGTATATCACCTTACTGATGCACCATCCTTTTTAACACGTGGACCGAGCACACCAGATGGTGGAACGTTCTGCATTTTCGATCCTCATTGTTCGTACGTGCCTGTTGCAACCCGAGATTCTCCTGGAATGAGATTGAAAATAAGCAGATTGGAGTCAAAATATAGCGACGTTTACACTGGATACTTGCAAGATGTCTTACATGCAGATGTAGGTACGTGGTTTCGATTTCCCTTGAGAACAAGAGATACAGAATTTGAATCGCAGATTAGCACTAACTGTATTTTAGAAAGTGATATGAAGGACTTACTGATTAAGATGAAATATCAGATGAAAAACAGTCTTTTGTTTTTGTCAAACGTGACAAAAATTAGCGTTTCATTGTTACAGCAAGGTAACAATGAGTTATCCGAAACATTTACTGCACACTTGTCTTTGTCTCTCTCGGATATGAAAGCCTATAAGGTTTTCTCAGATCATGTAATAAATGAATCGACACTTCTGAAATCGAGAATTAAAAGAATGAATGAAACGACATTTCAGGAAGTAAAGTACACAGCAACTATTGACGATAATTTAGGAAACCCAGACAAATGGCTAATTGTCCAAACCTACGGGTTTCGAAACACGAATAACATACCTGAGAGTATCGTAAACGCTGCCTTTGAGGGCGAAATAGGGTTTTCACCTAGAGGAGGAACTGCTATGCAGGTTTTCAATATCAAAACTAATAAGAACTATAGGAAAAGTCAAAGTTATGCTGGAAAAAATTATGGACAAGCATTTTGTTTTCTACCGTTACCGATTCAAACTGGATTGCCTTGTCATGTCAATGGACATTTCTCTGTTCACGCAAACAGAAATAACATTGTTACAGGAACGTTTAAAGATATAAGATGTATCTGGAACGAACTGTTACTGAAGGAAGTTGTAGCCCATTCATATGCAAGTTGCATTGACTATGCACGGGATGTTTTGCCAGTAATCCTTAGAGACCATGACATTTATCAATATTTGAATGTTTTCTTCAATTACTTTCCGTCATTTAATGAGATGTCAAGTGATATCTGGAAACAACTGGTCTTGGATATGTTTAGGAGCATTCACGAAAGAGAACTGAAGGTTTTCCCGATTTGTCCAGCATATAGTGATCATATTGACCAATCACAAGAGCATTCGGACAGTAGAGCAGAAACAAACAAATCAATTAGTTGGACCTCTTTAAAATGTAAAGATCATACCTTCAGAGCTTGCTTTGATGATCTTCATTCATTTTACAATACTGAATCAGCCAGTCGTATGGGAGATGAGGATACACTGTCCGAAAATCAAACTCCGAATTTGGAACATAGAGAAGCGAAAGGAACCGCTTATTCCGATATAAAAATTGTACGGAAGGTTTTAGTTGACCTCGGTATGAAGTTGATTTGCACCCCTTTGTGGGTTTATGACAGCATCTCAGACGCCTGCTTAACCAGTCATCACGAAGACGACATAATCGATACAAAAGAACATTGCAATCCAAGTTGTATTGTTGTTGAAAAAGTTTCACCACATCTCACTATCATCTTTTTAAAATCTTGGAATACAAATGGAAAAGATAAATGCTGCATCGATGAAGTCAATATTCCAGTCAGAGGGTCTGTGTTTGAAACTATAGAAAGGCTTATATGTATGCTTAAATTTTGTTTGAAAAAAATAGACATTGTAGACTCTGATTTTGAAGACATACCATTGCTGGTGAACAATGCTGGAAAATTACTCAGTTTCTCGACATGTGATACCATCATTCTGTCGAAGTATTGTACATTATTACCTAATTCAAGCGAAAAATTTGTTCATATTAAATTAGTGCATTATCTCGGGGAATTTGAAGAAAGATTTCAACATCTCGATCTCTGCACTTTTTGTTCTTTGTTAGGCAAATCGATAGATCCCGTCCATTACAAACAGAATAAGCCACTATTTTGGAATGATACACAAAAACAACTGCCAAATAAACATTGGATGTTTACATTTTGGAAGTATCTTCAGCTATTTAAAAGTCTGGTTCCTGAACTTGATGATTGGTGCCTTTTCCCAGCTTTATGGTACAAGAAGGAACTCGTGCTTGTACCATTTAAATTGGCATTTTCAGTTGTTGATTATGGAAGTTTTGCAACCAGATTTGAAAATAACACGATCATGAGCGAAATATTAATGAAGCTTTTGTTACCAGCTGTATGCAAGTTCAATGCTACATCAAAACATCTGCACGATCTTGCAGGGTCAACGACACGGCCAGAGATATTAGCTAGGTGTTTGGTATACCATAGAGATATCATTGCTCGTCATAATCTCTCCGTGGAGGAATGTGATAAAATTCTTACTTTCTTTGCAAGTCATGTTGATAATGCAGTTGATTTGTATAAAATGCGATCTTTGCGACTTTTCACGACAATTAATGACAAAATTGTTGACGTAGAAAAGTTTGATCATATAGTGGTTGTACACGTAGTCAACACCAGTATTGTCCTCGAGGGTATAGACGAATGGATTCACAGAACAAACATTCTTCTGATTAAACACAACTCTTACCACGAAAATATGTATACAGCGTTGAAATTTAACTTATGCATTAGTGAAAATGATGAACATCGGTTAATGGAATTTTACATTTCTTTTCTGTTGCCGAATTTTCAACATCTTCCGCGTAGTGCTCATATGAAACATTTGTTGTTCATAAGAGACATTCTTCTGAAAAGCAGGAATGTAAGATTAGTACAAGAGGTTCAGCAACTGAGATTTATTCCGACTGAATGCGGTGAAACATTAAAAACAGCTGGCGAATTTTACAGTCCACACAATAGTGTCTTTGCTAAATTATGCGCTGACTCAGAATTACCACCTTCTCCATTTAACCAAGAGGAATGGGAAGATTTTATGAATACAGCTGGCATGAAGCAGAAGGTAAGCAAGGAACATTTCATTGCTTTTGCACAGCAGATAAAAAGCGAGGGACTCAGTAAAGTTTCCATGTCGCAATCAAAAGAACTTGTGAAATATTTGTATTCACAGCCTGAGCTGGAAGATGACCCATATTTCTTGTCTATGATCAGTTCAATCGAATTTATCGTGCCGATGGTTGTAACAGAGAATTATGCGCTAATCTATCCTCAGGCTTCAAGCAATAAACTAATTGCTTTTAGCGGATCAGTTCGGCATGAGCACTTCAGGATAGCATGGACGACGAACAATATCTTACCAAAATATGCAATTCCTACCAAGCAACACGTCCTTAAAGGCTTGAAGATTTGCAAAACACCTACCACAGATACCCTTGTATCCCATATCCGTCATGTGTGTTACGCACTACAGAAGGGAAGACTGAAGGAGAATGACCAGTTTATTAAAGAACTCATGACAGCAATTTACAAGTATCTATTAGATATCTCAGACAATGATTATAAAACTTTAACAGAACGGCTAGCCGAAATTCCTATTGTTCATATTGTTGACCCAAATCTATTCTTAAAGGCCAGCAATGTGATTTTGAAAGAACCAAAGTCAAAAGAAATTGAACCATATTTGATGCTAGGCTCTGAGGAATATGGAAACTATTTTCCTTTGTTCAGAAGATTAGGCACTACAGACGAAGTAACACTAGATCATTACCTCCGAGTATTATCAGCTGTGAAGGCAGAAGTGGTCGATTCTCAACTGGCTTACAAGGAGCTCCAATATACAGAGAAGGCAGTCCGAGGAATGTTATGTTTATTGCAATCAAACCTGAGATCAGATGAAGTAATTGCTACTGAGCCTATCTGTTATTTGTTGAGTGAAGACAAACGACTATGGCCATCTTATGACTTGGTTTTTGCTGACAGACATTTCTTAAAAAGACTAAAACAACAACGACAAATAAAATTTTTAGCAAGTATGGATGATTTCATAAAAGACGGTTTTGATGTAGAAAAATGTTTTTCAATGCTGCCATCGAAGTATCAACCAAAGAAGCTTAGTATGACAATCAGAGAGGAATTAGTAACATCTGAAAATCGAGTCTCGTGGGAAGTAGCAAATACACTTGAATCATTTCTTTCAAGCGACATTTTTATCCATGCAATATTACGCCTTGCAAAATCAAGTAGAAGAGATGAAAAACTTTCAGACACAAAAGCTGAACAAATTTCAACAAATCTTCGGTCTATAAAAATTATCGCTTTATCCTTTGTGCAGACGGTATTGATATATAACAGTGTACCGATAGAGTCAAGTGTAGAGGAAAAAACATTGTTCTGTTTGGAAAATGATACCAATATATATATAACATTTAATGATTTCGATTGTACGAAATGGATTGCAAAGTATCATCATCTTGTTGCTGACGTGATACATAATTTATGTTTTCAAAAAGCAGAAACTAAACATATACAGACAATCATATCAAATTATGATTCTACCTCTGCTGAAATATCTGATTTGCTCGATGAATTAGGAGCTGTCCCATTGGATTTTAAGCCTGAAGACAACTCATGGATACCCTCGCCTGGAACAGCTGTACCACAAGACTGTTTACGGTTTTTAGTCCAGGATTTGCTGCAGTTTTCACCTGGGGACATTGCTGTATATGAAGTGTTTGATAATTCGCATGACAGTGATGATGAAGTTGGTAAGGCAACAGTGTATATTTATGTAAAAATTATTGAGCGTTTATCCAGTGACAATGATAATTTCCCGACGTACCGGATTGATATCGGCGATGGACAGAGTAAGAATGTTGTTTCTTTAAGACTGTATAAAATAGAACGATATTACACGTCTACGACAGAAGATTCATGCAATCGCTTGGCTGTAGAGCGCTATACAGGACAAAAAGTACATACTGAAAAAAGTAAAGATCAGATATTGCAAGAGATTGAAGAAGCACTGGTTGACGCGTGGCGCATAGGACCTGAGGATTTTAAAAGAGTTTATAAGCGTTTGATTCTTCACTGGCATCCAGATAAAAATCAGAACTCAGAATTGTCTAATGAAATAACAAAGCACATTATTAACTTTGCTAAGCGTTTGAAATCTGGGGAAATAGATGTTACAAAGATTCCTTCCCGCAAGGAAAGACATAAAAATAGGAATAGAGGGGATTGGAATGAGTTTCGACGTCATTGGAATGAATTTGTTCGGAGAGCAAAGAACACTTCTAGAAGCAGGCAAAGACCACAGTGGTATAGTGCGTTTGATCCGGATGAATTTGCCGATCGCGTACGACGCCAGTACAGACATACCAATCGGAGTTACGACCAAGATGAATACCGCGCAGATCCTCAGCCACACATGGGAAAAGTCTGGCTAACACAGGCAAAGAATGATCTTACTGCCGCTAGAGCCTTTCTAACGGTGGCAACGACACAAACTTATAATTGGGTGTGTGTCACAAGTCATCAGGTATGTATTTAAAATCATTACATAACTTTTTATTTATTAAATGACAAGCAATGCATTCAATATCGTCGGTACTTTTTTCATCATGCAGTGTACGGTTGAATTGGGGATACACAATAAATATACACAGTCAGCACTTTCCGTTTCACAGTAACTTATTTTGAAAAACATGTATTTAAATATAAATTTTGTGCAAGAAAAGTACCCAAAAACAAAAAAAAAAAAAAAAAAAAATTGTAAAATCTCACGATTGCAATTTGGAATTTAGAGATTAAATGCATTTGCAATTATCAGACCAATAAACACCCATTTTTAAATGGCTATGTATCATGGGAGACAATTCATGGTAAAGAGAGTCTCATAACGCTGTTTCCCACGGATAAATATCCAATCTGCTGGTTTGACGTCATAGTTGTAAGTGTTTAAGTCAAAAACTGTTTGTAACATTCTTGTAGAGTGAAAACTTTGCATTTACACCTAATATAGTTTATACCAACAATGTCGATGATTATCTAAAATGAACCCAATAATCTTTGAACCAATGAGACTCATGTGTACAACTTAAGGATTTGATATACAAAGGAGAAGGTTCACGAAGGGCCAATATTGGCCCTATAATTTCATGAAATTTCTATTATATATTTTTTTCATAATCCTTGTCGGAAAATCTTAGCATATGTCTCAATAATACGTTACTAATGCATTTTGACCCATGATATCACTGATGACTTCACAGTGACATCATAATCACATAAATTCCGGGAAAATCCCACGATTTTGGCCAAAAATGGGACAATTTTTGGTAGTTTTGCTCTAGAAAACAATGGCCACACCCCTCGATCCAAAATATTTTACTGTCAAAAGATTATTCTGACATGTGGGAATATTTTAAGCGGAAAATTATTTGGATCGAGGGGTGTGGCCAATGTTTGCCAGACCAAAAATAATATTAAAAATGCCAAAAAACGTAAATTTTGCTGAAAATTTTACATTTTCCAGATCTTTGAGGCTACAGTTTTAGGATAATATGTTCGTCGGAAGCAAAACTAGCTTTAATTCATTAAATATAAATATTTTAAAGTTTACTTGCATTCATAAATGCATGGGATTTGGCATACTTCAATTTTTAGGGCCAAAATAAGGCCTTCGCGGCCCTACTCCTTTGGGGATGGAGGCAACCTTTTAACAAGCTTCGCTGCTACGGTTGTGAAAAAATTATGGAAGGTATTTGCGATGTCATTTAAATTATGACAATTTTTACCATCGACTTTAAGAACTATACCACTGTTTTTTGTTTAGAACATTTTAAATTGTGAATGGCGGAGTGACAATGCATATATAATGCACAACCAGGTTATACCAAAGATCACTAAAGGAAAAGGTTTAATAATGAGGGCCCTTTCCGTCCCTATGTTTGTCGAATTTCAAAGTAGATCCAAGTAATTAATTACTAACTAGAAAGTACATATGAGATTTGGGTTCGTTAGGAAATGACAGGCATAGTTAAATATCTAGATTTTGGAACGCGCAGTCAGACATTAAGGGTAAAAGTCTTGAAAAGCCAAAAAAAAAAGGCAATTTTTGAAGTAAATTTGTTTAAAATTGGATATTAAATATAAGGTAGTATTCCAGATGTCAGCTTGTAAAAAGAGATTGAAAGGTAAAAGGAAATATATGTTTAGGTTAAAAATATCAACAATAATACACGAGCGATTAAATATCTCATTTAACTAAAAGTAAAACATAAATCTTTCTTCAAGAGATTTCAGTCTGCTTGTCAAACGGCTGACGATAACCCATGAAAGCTTATTTCTAATGGGTTCTTCGCAAAAATCAGCTTAAAGTGAACGTGGATATTCAAAAGTCTAAAGTCAACAGGAGAGGAGAGTGGGGTTACTTAATATAAAAAACCCTATATAATAATTATCAGTTTAATGAAATAACAATTCTTTCCCGTTCCTCTGGTTTCAACATTAAAAAATCCTAGACTAGATAATTCAGATTGATTAATACTGGTTCTTGAATCTATACTTTTTAATGAAATGACCTGTTTTGTTTTTGTCCCTTGCAGTTTGTTTTTTAAGCTTGAGATATGCCGGCATACCGGGAGAACCAGAAGGGTCAAAATGACATTGGATTAGTGCCATACATGAAATTTTTCGTGTTTCAACAGATGAACAGTTTGCTTTTCTATGCATAAACTTCAACCGAGAATTTACCTTTTTAATAATAATGTTGACTGTTTTTTTGGTCTGTGTCAATGCCTAAATACTTAAGGAGGTTCGATGGTGACATTTCTGACTTTTAACAAATATTTTGTAACTCCTCTTGATTTTCATAAGGTATGCCTTGAATTTTTTTGCACAATAACCCCTATATTTCTATTCATTTTCTCAAAGGACTTATTTC
>JAOXYJ010331310.1:0-15717 GCA_028566555.1 Lithophaga nigra | reverse complement strand
TAGTCATTTCTAAGAAGAAGACCTTCAAGTGCATTTCTCGTAGGGTCTAATGTTAAACTATGTTCCATGGCAGCAACTATCTTGGAATTCTGATAGGAACCCAAAACACAGTAAAGGACTTTCCAATGATCACTCATGGACACACTTCGCTTCAACTTTCGTAGGTGTTTCTAAGTAGTGTCAAAAGGGAGATTCTACACCCCTCCCAAAATTTCAGTAGAAATCCTGCATCTCGCCTCCAGCCCCGAACATGAAATGCGAACGAAGAGTGTTTCAGTCGACTACTAGATAAATTATAGTCATGGCTTTTGTACAGAATGGTAGAAACACCTCAAAGCAGGGTGTTGGTAGAAGTCAAATGGACTTCACCCAAATTGAAATAAATAAAAGAATGGTAACTGGTAATAATAGTATGGATTTCGGAGATTCCTTTTTGGAGAATGAGGAGGATAGCGCCCCCATCCCAACCCCCAAAAGCAGCAGCGCTGTGACAACCCCATAATGATACCATTAGATGATGTATGTGGCAACACTGGTGTGGAAGAGGTGTATCAACCCTTTGAGAATACTCAGGGTGAAGTACCCCTGACCTGCAGCGCCCCACTAAAGAGGAACAAGGGACAATTTTGCAAGGGTAAACCGCTAATGGATGGACTCTGCTGGAGACACAGTAAACAACCACGTCAACAGGAGGATGGTGATGAAAACAACCCAATCGGAGGCAAGATCGTGGTGAAAGAGACCATGAAGGAACTCCGCCAAATACCTAAAGATAATGGTTTGAGAGGGTACAGCAGGATTTCAAAGGAGAAGTTGGTGAAGCTCATCGAGGAGAAAACCAACCGGAAATTTACCCGCGAAGTGGTCTTTAATAAGAAGGAACTAAAGACAATCGGGAAAAGACGTGGTATCACCAAGTACGCCCGATTAAGGAGAGACGAACTGGTGAAGAGGGACATTGAAAATGCCCCGGTCGAAGATGAAATTAACGTTATTGAGAGATGCGAAGCACTGAATGATGTATTTGGTACGGTGGTCATTCAACCTTTGAAGCAGCATGACTTGGAAACGTTTTTCAAGGTAAGTGGCAGCACCGTCACCAGTACGATCTCGGATGCACTGGCCAAAAAGAAGGGTTTGAAGGTGCAATTAGTGCTCAAAGTGGAGATGGTGAAAACGAACCGGAGAGAATACCTACGTCGCCCCCTTCTTCAGATCAGCCGTTGCAACTATCACCCAATCAACGGACCTGAGTTGGAGATCGCTTTCATGACGGAGAAGGTCAAGGAAAATATGGCAAAGTACACGCGCGAAGGTAGTGAATGGACATTCGGACACATTGAGCAACTAGAAATCCATCTCAACAAATTCAAACCACTCAAGGGGAGTTCGTACATAGCATTACCCTCACAACTCGCCAAAAAGAAAGCGATCGTTAACGTGAGAAACAAGGATAAGCGATGCTTCCAATGGGCGGTGTTAGCAGCTCTACATCAAGACGAGGTTGATAAGAATCATGTCTACCGACTGAATCAGTACAGGAAATGGGAAGGTGAGCTCAGGTTCGACGGCATTGAGTTCCTGGTCTCGCTCAAGGCGATCGACAAATTCAACAGACAGAATACGGACATCACTGTCAATGTCTATGGATATGACGGCATGAAGAAGGGTTATGATGAAGAAGAGGACCTCCAAGTATATCCCCCGAAGATAGCGAAAGACACTGGAACAAAACAGGTAGACCTCCTGTTCCTCACCAACGCCAACAAACAGCATTACTGCTGGATCAAGAGCATATCTCGTCTTTGACCTCCCAAGTGACAGGTCATAAAGAGTCGGTATACTTCTGCCGCAGATGTGTGTCACTTCTCCAGGCAGAACATCCTAGACGAGCACATAGAATACTGCAGCCAGAAGGATGCGGTCAGAATCGAGATGCCGGAAGAAGGATCCTACATAAGTTTTCAAAACCATAAACGTAAGATGAGGGTCTCATTCACCATTTTTGCTGATTTTGAGTGTTATCTGTAGAAGATCAACACCTGCTAACCCGACCCATTGGCGGCCTACACAAAGGCGTTTCAACATCACAGACCGTCGGGCTTTTGCTATCATGTGAAGTACGCCCACGGAGATTACAAGGACCCAATCGTCTACTGTGGAGAGGATGCGGCCAAGCAGTTTGTGCAATGCATGGAGAAGGAAGTGAGGGAGATCGCCAAAATCTACCATGACAAGAAACCGATGGTGATGACAGATGCAGATAAGGAGCGCTTTACAGCGAGCACACACTGTCATATTTGCGGCGGCGCATTGGATGAGGACAAGGTCCGCGACCACGATCACCTCACGGGTAAGTATCGTGGGGCAGTACACAACCAGTGCAACTTAGACTTCCAACTCCCAAGGCATGTACCCATTGTCTTCCATAATCTCAGTAAATATGACGCCCATCTGTTCATTCCGGAAATAGGATTTGACGAGGTACAGATCACCTGCATCCCGAACACGGACGAAAAGTGTATCAGCTTTTCCAAGAAAGTTGATGGGAAAATAAAGATGAGATTTATTGACTCAATGCGATTTATGCCGAACTCCCTAGAGACCTTAGCGAAGAATCTTACGAATGATAAATTTAAGGCAATGAAGAAGTGTTTCGGCGACAGCTATGAACTAATGATCAGGAAGGGGTATATCCCTACGAGTATATGGACGGTCCCGCGAAGATGGAGGAAACACAACTACCACCCAAAGAGAAGTTTTACAGCAGTCTCACCGGAGTGTTCATCAGTGATGAGGACTATGCGCACGCCCAACGTGTGTTCGAGGAATTCGGCTGTCAAAATATGCGAGACTACCACAATCTCTACCTGAAAAGCGATGTGACTATACTGGAGGACATCTTTGAGGACTTTGGGGATATCTGCATGGGGAACTACGGGCTTGATCCTTCACACTACTTGACTTCCCCCAGCCTGGCATATAAGGCAGCGCTAAGTTTTACCGGAGTCAAACTAGAACTCCTCTCAAATCCAGACATGCTCCCGACGTTCGAAAAACAAACCAGGGGAGGAATCGCCATGATCTCCCATCGATACGCCAAGGCCAACAACCCATACATAGACAACTATGATGCATCGTAACCAACCAAGTACTTGACTTATGTTGATGCTAATAACTTGTATGGACGGGCCATGGTACAACCCCTACCCACGTGAGGCTTCGAATGGGTGGATCCAGAGGAAAATGACCACATCTTGGACTATCCAGACGATCAACAGTATGGGGCTTCGGTGGAATGTGAACTGGAGTATAATCAAGAGCTCCACGACGCACACAACGACTACCCTTTCGCACCGGAGAACGTGGAGATAAATGGAGTGCGTAAACTGGTGCCTCATTTCAACAAGCACACCATGTATGTTCTCCACAACAGCGACCTCAAGCAGTGCTTTTCAAATTGGGTGAAACTCACCAAGGTCCATCGAATCATTCGGTTTGAACAATCTCCATGGCTCAAGCCATATATCGACACCGCTCTACGCACGAAGGCCACCACCGACTCTGAGAAGGAGTTTTTCAAGCTCATGAACTACTCGTTGTTTGGCAAGACCATGGGGAATATCCGGAAGGAGGTGGATGTACGGCTTGTCACCAGTGAGAAGCAGGCATTGAAGCTTGTGGCTAAGCCCAACTTTAATCGCCTGGTCGTCTTCAAGGAAAACCTGGTGGCGGTCCACATGATGAACACCAAGCTCAAGTTTGATAAGCCTATCTACTTGGGAGCCTGCATCTTGGATATTTCAAGGATCATGATGTATGATTTCCACTACGATTTCATGCGAAAGATGTACGCCGACAACGCCCGACTGCTTTTTACCGACACTGACAGCTTGGCCTACGAGATCCAAACCGAGGACTTAGCACCGCACGTGCAGGACAAGTTCGACACCTCCAACTATCCACCAGAACACCCCTCAGGAATTGCAACCGGCGTGAACAAGAAGGTGATCGGTATGTTCAAGGATAAATGTGGCGGGAAGGTCATGATCGAGTTGGTCGGCCTCCGGGAAGCTGTACGGCTACCAGATGGATGACGGTGCAGCCACCAAGAAAGCGAAAGAAATTAAGAAGGATGTCATCAAGCGTAACATCGACTTTAAGGATTATAAGAGATTCCTCACAACGCAGCAGGAGGTATACAGGTCGATGAATATCATCGGCAGCCATCTCCACCAAAATTTACACCAAGGAGATCAACAAGGTGGCACTCTCGGCCAAAGACGATAAGCGCCACATCCGACCCGATGGAATCACCACCCTCGCCCACGGCCATTACAAAATTGAACAGCTATAACTAAATGGGTAGAAAAGACATATTTGTTGTAAAAGATAAGCGTACAGCATACACGGATAAGAGGTATTTCAACCAATGTATGCAAGCATGGAATGCTATTGAAAGACGATTGCAAACCCGCGAACGTTTGAGGAATAAAATAAATGAGCAAAATACGAGTACACGACATTGTTCTCCCCAACAAACCGCTGTCGAACACAGAGCTTGAAAGGGCCGCCGCCGCAATGGGGATCACCGACTTCAGAGGTGTGTTCATGCGGGACAACCTACCGAACAGACCTCGCGGCATTGAGTGTGGAATCCTGAATCACGACAATCTGAGCGGCCCCGGGACGCACTGGACGTGTTGGTACAAGAAAGGATCAACGAAAGTATACTTAATCTTATGGATTGTCGTCGCCAGGCGAGTACTTGCGACCTGAGATCTTCTACAACACGGATAAGCTTCAGAAACGTGGATCGGTTTTGTGGCCACTTTTGCTTGCACCTGTTGAAGAAGTTGTCGGGAGGCACGCCGTTCGATGAAGCGGCGCTTGATTTGCTGTCATAAATAAATAACCATGGTGGATAAATTTTGAAGTTTGAGAGACAGCCGCAACATTCTAGTGAAAGTCCGGTAAGACCTCGATATAAGCGATCATCGCATCACCAATCTGGGGAAACCCGAAAGCAGTTCCGACGTAGTGACCAGACGATGGGTCAACCAACAGTTCAAGGAAAGCATGGAAGAAATCGAGGCATTGCAAACGAAGATGAACCAGATGATGATGGAGCTGAAATGCATCTAGAGGAAATATGATGCGTCGATCAAGGGTCTCGCGAAAGATGTACAAGACAAAGTGGGCAAGGAGGAAAGCGTTTCCACCAACGGGGGTGTGATGACCGTTGACCTAGATACTTAGTATGTAGAATCATGCCATTCGCATTACCTTTGGTAAGCTGAAACATCCCACGGCAGATACGAAGGTCTATGTGAATACGCGCAACCGAAGATGTAGAGGAATCGGGACGAGAGGCGATTGACGCCTTAGAAAGAAAGATCGGTTCCCTCCTCGAGTGATTTCTTACAAATCTTTCTGGTCTCGACGAACGGAAAGCTTGCTATGACTATTGCAGGTCGGACTGTTTGATTCAAGAGTTGAACGCCGCGGGGTAGCCTTTCCATTTGACAAAGAACTCCTTCACGCCGTCCCTTATGCGCAGCCGCAAGACATTCTCGATGCGGTAGACCTCTTGGTCGGTCTTCTGGAGTTCGGGCTCGTAGAAGAATACCTGAATCTCCTCCCCGTTGAAGTCCTCGAGGCGGCGATTGAGTGGGGATTACTTGGGATACGGTGAACACCTCCTCGGTCCAGCGGGGTGTGTACCCCTTTTCGATTGTGCTATTGTTTTTGGTGATCCGGACTCTGTCGCCGACACGAAATCACGGCGGCTGCATGGGCATTAGGTCCCCATAAAGGTTCCAGAACACCTTGACTTCGTGCTCCTTTCGACTCGCCGCAGTGGGGGTCATCTTGATCGATCTGTGTTTAGTAGTGTCGTACTGATGAACGAGATCTTCCAGGACATCGATATACCGGCGCGTGGAATTTGCCGGGAAGTATTTGAACATCTTCTCCTTAATGGTGCGTTTCCAGCGTTCCACAACATTCGACTTCCCTTCGTTCTCGGTAGAGTAAAGCTCAACGCTGTGCTTTCCGAGCAGCTCCTTGACCTCCTTGTTGTAAACTCTTTGCCATTGTCGGTCCATAGCTTCTTGAAAATGCGGGACTTGAATTCAGATAGGAAGGCATCTCTAACCGTCGCCCCCTTCTTGTTCTTGAGCGGTGCTCACCAACCATACTTGGAGAAGACATCGACGATGCTCAGAATGAACTTGTAACCCTTGTTGTCGCGGGAGAAGGCGATCATATCCACCAGATCGGCGGCCCATGTTTCATCCACCCCACCCAGATCACGGACGGGTTTATGCAATTCCTCAGCTAGTTGGTCCGACCAACGAACTTTTTTTTCAACACGCCGATTCCAAACCTCACCTTGGTGCCGATGAGGGGTCTGACGATGCCGCGGTCCATCTTTTCTCTGGCAGTGGGGTTGTCGATGCGGCCGAGCTCATCGAGCATGGCCTTGTCGCTCATGAGTTGCGCGGCCGTGTCCTTATGATTGACATAGCAGAGATCGTGATGATCGGCCGTCTGGTCGACCCGGTTGATGGGCATCGACCAAGACTTGGGGGTTCCATCCGTTCAGACGCTTATGGAGTTTTGTGCCAGGCCCCGTGAGGTTGTGCCCCGGCAGATGCATTTCTACTAGCAGACGGTTGATCAGCTTGTTGATGAACCCGGCGCCCTTAGTAGCAATGAACTGAGACTTCTTCGAGCCGGAGACGGTGCAAATTCCAGTCTGCTGGTAATAGTCTCTTGAAGGTTTCTCGTGTCCGTCTTCCTCCGACATTTCAGTACATCATCCTTTTATTTAAATAAATGAACGTTGAAAATATCTCATACAATGAAGCGACCGCGGCCCGGCACAACCACGACCTCCTTCCGAAGAGATCGATCAGAGAGTTGATCGTCGGGAAATCGGACTGCGGCAAGACGATGCTGATGAATAATTTTCTCATTCAGCCGGGGTGGCTGGACTACGACCGGTTGTATGTCTTCGGGAAATCGCGTCATCAGCCCATCTATCAGCTTCTGCGGCGAGTCCTAGAGAAGGGATTTTCGGAAGAAGACATTCGCGGACTCCTCTCCGTCAAGGACAAATGCCCCTATTCATTGATCGATGTCGTCGATGCTCTAGCCCGGGCCAGGCGACACGGCGGTATCGAGACATTCTTCTTCGAACACGACGACAATGTACCAGACCCGCTCGAGCTCGACGCCACCCGCAAGAACCTGATGGTGTTCGACGACTTGATGTTCAGTAAGCAGAACAAGTGCAAAGACTATTACGTCAGGGAGCAGCACAACAATGTCGACTGCTTCTACCTCTGGCAGAACTACTTCAAACTACAGACCATCACGGAGAATGCTAACTTCATCTGTCTCTTCCGGCAAGACGATAGGAACCTCGACCACATCCACCGCGACTACTGTACTGATCTGGCCATGGAGGATTTCAAGACCTTGTGCAACAGCAGCTGGGCTAAGCATCACGGGTTCGTCACCATCGACCTCACTAGCTCCAAGGCGAATGGGAGATACCGATCCAAATTAGATCAGTTCTATGTAGAGCCTAAGATAAAGAATGAATCGTTACAGATACTTTCATCTGATGGACCAGTATACACTGGACATCAGTATCACGAACTACAAGGACTCTCTCCTGTACCTGCAGTTCAAGCCCGGCGAATTACCGCATCGGAGAGGAAGATGCAGCTGGTGCATCATCGAGTATCATCTCAATTGGTTTCGATAGGTGTGCGACGAGGTATGCTTATGTAGGGGGCGGAAGCGTGACTGGAAAGATATTTGCTATACTTGCATCGTGGAGCATCGCATAAGGCTACTTGAGCAAGACGTCGAGCATGTGGCCGCTTGTAGCTGCGAGTGCAAACACCAGTGGAAGCATCTAGATGAGATGAGGGTCATCTGTGCCAATTGCAGTGTTGAAAAGATTATCCAGCCTTTCGCCCACAATGATTACAATACATTAGGTAAAGGTGAGATTCAGGAGCAGCCGTGCAAAGAGAAGACGATCAGGGGTCACCAATGCACTCATCCATGTCAACCGGGCGCGACGATGTGCCGCCGACACTTGAACTTTTCGCGGCAGATTCGTTGCCAATATACCCTCAAGACGAGGAAGCCGTGTTTGATGACCTGCCGTGGCACGTTGTGTCGTCGACACTTGAACTATTTGCAGGCGGAGAATATCTTCATTACTGCTAGGCGCTTGTTGTTTAGGTGATACATCCAAACGCTATCGAGTGTTCGCCGCAACGCTATCGAGCGTTCACCCCAACGCTATGGAGCGTTCGCTTCAACGCTATCGACCGTTCAAGAGATCGCCCGAATGCCCCTTGAGCGTTCATTCCAACACTGTTGAGCGTTCACCCCAATGCTATAAATAAAATAACGATGTCATTCCTCAAGATTACGCATCCCAAGCAGCGCAAAGCGCTTGCACAGGAGCTTCGTGATGTTAAGCGCCGCATCCAAGCCCACAACTTTGAACAACGACTCGAGAAGCAAGGGTTAAGCCGCGATCTTACCAAGTCCTTCAGGCCCGTGGTAGAAGAACAGGAGAAGGCTGCCTTCCAGATCGGCAAGAAGATCGAGGGGCTTTCAACCGCTGCCCCAACGCCTCCGCTGCCAGCATTGCCACCACCGCCAGAGTTTGCCGATCCATTGCCCATCGACCAAACAAGCATTCATACGACCCTCGGGCCGCGCGCGCAAAAATATCTCCAACTCAGTATGACGGACGAAGCCGACCATTCCTTTGGCCTGAGGTCCCAGTACAACATTCTCATCGGCAGCAAACTGGTCACCTTTGACGAGGACGACATCTTCGCGGGCGGCTAGTTGTACAAAGGAACGTCCGGGCTCTGGGAGCTTATCACAAAGAAGAGACCCGAGGACTTTGAACCCGAAGACTTGGACAACTATGCCAAGATCCTGAAGTCCACCGGCGCGACGTACCATGGCAATGATGTTCTTTCCAGAGCCCCTAAAGCCAGTAAAAGTTACAAGTGGAAGTACATCGTCTCGCACATCTACAAGCAGGAGAAGCAGGGCAGCGGGATGCACACAATCTTCATTCCTTCAGATTTCGACCAGCTGATGGAACGACTAGGTCTCTGCGCCGCGGCTTACCGGGCTGGGGGTAATGGAGTGCGAAACGAGATCGTGGCTATCCTCGATGACATGAAGCGGCATGGCTGGGTCAGTAATGCCGAGTACCAGAAGGCGCATGGCAACCTCCTAAAAATAAAATATGTTGCAAAAGAAGAGAGGTTATCGCCGAAAGTATGTGTACGGTGGAAGAGGAATCTTTGACACGGTCGCTAACTTACTCGGTCGTGTGTTCACCTCTTCTACGGCGAAGACCCTGGGGAGTAAGGCGTTGACTGCCGCCACTGATGCCGCGGTGAAAGGTGTTGAAAAGGGTGCCACAAAGGCCGTGGACCGTGTAGTCAACAAATTGACCGTCCCAAAGAAGAAGACCCCCAGCAGAAAGCCCGATTCAACAACATCACCAAGCCCGAATCGAACCTGCACAACCTCATCCACGGGGCCGGCATCGCATCCATTCACGACTTCGTCCAATCCTATAAATAAATACACAATGACATATATTGTTGACATCAAGGAACCTTTGGTAATTGATGAAACTCTTCAGGAGTATAAGTACCACGAGTACGAACCCATCACCGGATCAAATCTGAACCGTTCCGGTGCGGAAGTGAGAATAAACATCGAAACCCAGGACCTTTTCACCAACCCGGCCGAGAGTTACCTGCTCGTGGAAGGCCGCCTTCAAAAGAACGATGGAACCGCGTACCAGGATGCCGATTTGATCTCCCTAGTCAACAACTCCATCATGTGTCTGTTCAAAACCATCCGATACAATCTTTCCGGGCAGGAGATCGAAACTCTCAGATACCCCGGGGTCGCCACGACCATGTTTGACCTTTTGACCTACCCAGAAGATTTCTCCAAGACTCAAGGTCTCAATCAGTTATGGTTCAAGGATTCATATGCCAATGCCGCGGCTGACAACACCGGGTTCGCCGCCAGGAGAGGCTATGTCATTGCAAAACCCGCCAACAAGGGATCGTTCTCATTTGCCGTCCCGCTGAAGCACTTCTTCGGGTTCGCTCAGGATTACGACAAGCTGGTGTACGATTTCAAGCGCAGTGGCCAAGGTCGTGTTGAGCAAGATCTCTTGGTTCTTACCACACGTCCTACCTTCTGACCCCACCAAGCTACAGTTGTACAAAACGATCGAGAGCAAGGCCAAGCTGGACACTGGCTAACGCATGCGACAGTGCGACTCCATCGCCGTTCCGGAGAACACAACATTCAGTTGGAAAGCAGCCCCGAAAAGCCTAGGTGGATCATCATCGCGTTCCAGACCGACAAGAGTAATAACCAAGAAGCAGACCCCGCCGTCTTCGACCACTGCCCGTTGCGCAACATCTATGTCACGCTAAACGCCCAGAGGTATCCCACGGTGGACTACAACACATTCACGCACAACAGGATGGCTAGGGTGTACAAGGAGGCCGCGGATTTCAGGCAGAAATTCCTCAGCATGGATCATCTCATCCGCAACCCCAACATCATCCCGGCCGATTTCCTAGACCTGTACGCGCTGTTCGTCTTCGATGTCAGCAAGCAGAAAGAGAAACTGAAGAATTCCAGCGTGGACATCTATGTCCGGGCCCAAAATGTCCCGGTCGACACTCAAACATTTGCCCTCGTCATCTCGGACCGACTCCTGCACTTCCAGATCATCCTCGGTGCGAACACCAGTACGCTCAGGGCCACCCTGACCTTGGCCAAAGACTATCAGGTGATTTTTTATGTCGACCACAGCCTGTACACGGTACTGGGATTGGAGCGACGAATCTGTACGTCCGATAGGACCATGGACGGTTACACCGAGGGCGAGCACATCGTGAATATCATCAGCATCAACAGCATCCTGGTCAACAACGACATCATTCATGGAAGCTATGTGAACGGCACACAACACCCCGCCATCTACAGTTTCTTCCCGAATGTCAAGCTAGGTAGCAAGATCATTCAAAGCCCGCAAAACCTGATGTATCTACCCGTGACATTGAGCACCATCTACCACATGGAAACCTACCTCACCGATCAAGATGAAAAACCAATTGATCTCCGCGGTGAGCATCTAACCATACGCTTTCATCTTCGCGAAGTATAAATAAATGGGTTATCAAGAGTACGGTTTGAACTTGAGGCAAGTTCAGGTCTATAAATTACTACGCGCCGCCAAGAAGGGTTGTCCGGTCATCATCCGACTGACGCATCAAAACCTCTCGGACGACCACAAAATGTTACTCACCCGCGGCCAGATGCAAAGATTACCAATCTGTTGCAGCGCGGCAAAGGCGGCATGGAGTTGGGGCTGAGCGAGACGAAGATGAAGAAGAACATGCAAAAGGAGGGTGGTTTCTTACCCATGCTGGCCTGGCTTGCTATGAAAGCTCTTCCCATGGTAGCGAAAACCGTTCTACCGGCACTAGGAGTTGGCGCATTGCGTGGTCTGTGCGACATGGCCGTCAACAAGGCTCTTGGGTCGGGGCTGTACCTAAATAAAGGTGGAAAAGTGTGTTGTGTAGATGTCGAAGGTAAGGGCTTGCATGTCAGGCCGGCCAAAATCCAGCAAAACTATGGCGATGGGTTGTATATGAAACACGACGCCAAATTCGTGGAAGGTTCTCGGCTGATACTCGGCCCCGACAGCCCCTTCAAGAACATCTCCTCTTGGGCATGCCAGACCATAAATAAATGGATGACGATGTAGATACCAGAATCGAATGTATGGAAGAAGAACTCTCCGCGGACATCCGAAGATATGAGCATGCCTTCAAAATCTACAACCGATTGGATAAGATAGTCTCCATTGCCTTGGGCGCGTTTCCGTGGGTAGTCTATTGTTGACCAGCAACACCATGGGGTCCGCTTTGACCAGCATAGGTGCTATCGCCTCCATTCGTCTCGGATCCCTAGCCTGCTTTAGCGCCACCAGCACCCTGGTCCTGTCCCTAATCTCGTCGCGCGTTACCAAGAAGAAAAGAAGCATCGAGATACCGTGCGCTTGGCAAGACTTCATAAGTCTCAAGTCGTTAGTATTGCTTTAGGGCACGACGACACTATCGATGAAATTGAGTTTGGCAAGATCGTAACGTGCCTAAAGAACTACTGTGATGAGAAAGATCAGTTGCATCAACCTTCAACTACCTTTAGTGAGGACCTTAGTACGCATGTGCCGTAAAACGCCTATTCCCTCCACTACGCTCGAGGCGTATAGTGACAAAAAAAATTCCAATCCAGTTTTGGATTGGAAATTTTGTAACCTCACCCCCCCTTTTTGTTTGGTTCTTACTTCCTGACAAGGTCGTGAGAGAAGTACTCCTGTTTGGTCTTTTTACTCACTTTGAAGCCTGTACTTTCTCTTTGTTCAGTCCAGAACAAGCCCAGACCCTGGTTGTTTCCCCTTGTCTGTTTTTCAGTGTGAGTAATTTACTTTTGCCAAACTTATCATCCACTTCCACCACCTCCAGGACTTTGTGAATGACTCCTTTCGGCAAGTTCTTCCATTTCAGAGGTTCTTGATTCTGCTCTCGCACCTTTTCCTCGAAGGCGTTGTCGTTGATAAAGTCATCGTCGTGAATGAGTTTCTCAGGATTATTGGGGTAAAATGAGAAAACGGCCGGTTGGTTGTTTGCCACAGCTCTATCCAGCTCTTCTTTGTTGTTGGAGATTAGGTGATTTATATAATTACCCATAGTCGCTTTAGACCGCCGGGGGACTGTCGTTTTCAACTAAATCAAATCTCCTTCACCACCACTACCAATATTCATATCATATCTTCTCATGCTTATGATTTATTTAGTACTCATTTGGGACACTCTTCGTTTGAATTTCATGTCCGGGGTTGGGGGCGAGATGCGGGATCTCTACTGAAAATTGGGGGTGGTGTAGAATCGGCCTTTATACACTACTACCTTCATCAGTCCACCAGCACTGGAATCGACCCAGTGGTAGTAATTCAGAATCACAGATACCAATTTAAATGGGTACGAAGCTCTTTTCTGGATCAAATACGTTTATGACCAAAAGTATCAAAACATTGGGAGCACAAATATCAAAACGGGCCAAAAAGAGAAAAGCCAAAATCTGGATAAGGTCTACTTTGCCTGAGGGAACAATACTGGTATTATGTTGTTCTTTTCTTGGGCATCTATTTTGAAGTCTTGATGTCATTATTGTATTGTATCCGTTTCTGACACGTCTTTTCAAAAATAAACAAATTAAAAAAAAGAACTTTGCTCGAGGGAGTCGAAAGATTATTTTTAACAAACTTACAAAATTTATAAACTGTAAATTTCGGACAACATGTATCTAATTGCCATACATGTACATGTTATGCTACAGCTTTTTCATTGATCTTTTTGTTTTGTGGTTCCATTTTCCTGTCTTGTTTCTACTGTGTGCTTATTTCGGACTATGATTTTTAAATTGTTTTCTATTTTATTTATTTATTTATTATTTGTTTAAACAGGTAAAAAAAGATAAAACATTAGTTAGTACTTTTTCTTACTACTATATCATAGAATTATGACGTTATAGTGGGGTCACAAGTAAAATTAGGTTTCAATTAATAACTCCTTATTTATGTGGTAATTATAAAGCTATATGACAGAAACTATTTTCAATAAACTTTGAAGCAATGAAAAACTATAACCAAACCCTGTGCTTTAGAAAAAAATGCTGCAAATATCAGACATCAGGGTAATTCATAAATATTTCGTATTTCCCGTTTTAACTTACTTGTCATCATGTTTAAAATTCCATAAAGAAATGTCAATTTCGCTGTTACTATCTTTAGTTAATTTGCAGTACTTGCTGTGAACAGGGTAAATTTTATCTTGGAAACAAATACTGGTAAAACGATCGACAGAAGAGGTATTTCCAGCTGTTAAATAGAAATAAAATATGTTATAGTTTTGCTAATATTTGAAGACACTTTATTTTCCGTAATGTTGTTCATTAACATTTTGGGAAAAAAATTTCGACCGCATTTAGATCAACTGAAGAGCAAAAGGATGTACAATTATCTCTCAATATGACTGGAACTGCATAATAGGATAATAGGCTCAAAATTTTTAATCTCATGTCGTTTAAAATAGATTATTACCTAAATCCTTATTTTTTGACACTATTAGAATTACAAAACTGCAAAGATATATAAGTATCACTTTTATTGAATGAGCATATATTAATATTTATATGAAAATGTTGTCATGTTCTGATAAGATTCCAAAATATTTTCAGAATGTTATCACATTATGTTCATTATTACTATTATTATGACTATTATTTTCATTGTAGTGTCATACTGAATGGTATTGTCCAGTATTTGACGTCACAGATAAAGGTCGGGGTAAAAGTCACTCGAGGCATATACCGCAGGTAATAACACCTTTTGACAAAGAAAGAACTAAAAATCATATGTGAAATATAATAAGGACACATATCACTACAGAAATTTACATAAAGTATAATGATGATTGTTACAAAACTAAATTGTATGAAAAATATTGACTTGTTCTTTTTAAGTTACAAAAATGGTTAATTCCATAGGATTCTTTGTTACCAAAAAAGTTGAAAATGTTCTTTAATTTACTTTGTTAAACATACCTTTCTGATGTTCAAGCGTTAACGTAACAAGAATTATTCCACTTTTAAAAGCAGTGATGAAGTGATTTTGACCAAATGGATCATATTTAGGTGGATTTCCTGATGTGGTGAACTTGGCAGACAGTGTTATTTCAGCATTCTTCATATTTAAGCTGTTTGTCCATATCACGTGATGTTGACTGGTATTACTAGGATCAGCGGGAGTACTTAAAATTGTATTATTCACACCATCCTTCAGTGTAAGTTCGGTAAATGAAACGCTTACATCTTCCAAAACTATAACGTAAAATGTCAAATAAATTAGGAAAGACTTCTAAATTATCCAGGTATTCTAAATAATAAAATGATCTGAAATATTGAATCGATTTTGCAAGATTTCCGTCTAATAACAAATCATCTTATTTTTTGCTGTTTTGGTGCATATTACATATACTCTTCACTTTCAGGTAAATAGTATACCTAATCCGGGATCGTGATTACAAACACATCAACTCACGAATGCGCGTGGCAAATAGATGAGTTATAATGTTGCTCTGCCATGAGAGGAATATTTTTTATAATAGAAATCCTTTTTATTGTATAGATATTCCTGAATAATACTCATTACTCTCAATCTAAATTTAAAATGTACTATTTTTTCTGGTATAGTAATTACAATCTATGATACCAAATTTAGGGCACAATATGTCTCATCAGTTGTGCTCGAGGCCTAAAAATATGGAAAACCAAAACAACATCCAAAAGGTTGAAGAGTAGAAACAAATGCCAAAACGACCAAAAAGTTAAAGCCAAAAACCAGCTAAGGCCAGAGCTATGCACGAGGGAGATACTCCTTGGTTTTCTAATATTTTATACATTTTAATGCGGTAAATTGAAAATTACATGTATCAATTTCATGCCAGTACCGAAATACTAGCAACTGGACTGATGGTACCCTCGGGGACCTTAGGTCCACCA
>JAOXYJ010330209.1:0-15730 GCA_028566555.1 Lithophaga nigra | reverse complement strand
TGCCAAAACATAGTCCAAGAATAATAATAGGTTTTATTTCAGTTTTGTCATAAATATCATTACTATAGATTTCATATGACGGAAACCTAAAATTACTGAATACAATTGCTCGAACTTTTTAGACAGAATCACCGTGTTTTTTTTTAATTAATATGTTAATATCTCAGAGGGAAAACAGTTTTCAAGTCTGAAGACCTTCGAGTCATTAAGAAGAGTTCATTGTTTACAACAAATGTGAAGCAATCGGATGAAAAAACCGCCGATAACTGTATCGTGTACAAAAAGAACAGTTAACTATAATGTTTGAAACTTTAAAAAAAAATTGTATCATTCTTCTATTTCTTTGGTAAGTGATTTTTTACTTCAAAACGAAAGAAAATATCTGGTTTATCGTCAACTTTTGCTTTAGGGACGTATTTATGGTGCTTGACTGCCAATGGCCGGTTAACCACAGAAGGTTGCATCTTTTATTATAATGCAGTGAAAAGGGCGAAAGTTAGCGACAAATATCGTAAGTTTTAAATATTTTTACACTGAGTCTTGAAAGTCGAAATTGTTGAAAGAATACCGCCAAACCTATGAAAATTATAGAAATACCCATCTACTGCATCAACAGTAAAATTTTAATGTTTTTGACACATTTGGATTATTACGATTTCACAATGGTTCCATCAGCAGTATACATGCCACATATCTAAATGTCAATAACATTTAAAGATGACAACACAACGTTCCAGATGATCCCAGATATGTTTTTCGTAGAAGTTACCCAATCTCCTGATTTGTGACTTGTTCTTGGTTTTGTACATAGGATACAACATGTGGAGGAGGACATGCTTACCCTTCCGGAGCACTGATGTCACTCCCCTTTTTTCCGATGTCCTAGCTTTAGTTCGTGTTTGCTCGCTCGTTTGTGTTTGCGTTCGATTATTTGTAGATAATGATCTTGTCTGATTCTCTCTATATACGGTTACATGAACGTCCGTAATTTTCTCATTGTTTCTAATGAATGAAACAACTGTGAGCAAGAAATGGTGTTCTGAACTGGTGAATTTATCAACGTATTTCAATTCGATAAAAAAAACTGTCATGCCTAAAACTGGGAGTGATACCAGAAAGGGAGTGTGTCATAAGGTTCTTAATTAAAATTCAATAAATTATCGTAATACAAGACTGGGAAAAAGTATAGCGCCGACCCATAGATGTAACTCAAAGTGAAGGCAAAGTCTCTTTCGTCATGACACATTAAGTGAAAGTAGTTTATCAAGATAATATCATAGCATTTCTATGCTTTTATACTATAGACGGTTGAAGCTAGATTACGATATAAATATAAGGTAGTATTGTATAGTTAAATTAATTATAGTTTAATTAATCCGGGATATTAAATATTTATAGATTGTTCGAACAACACATTAACTCACGAATCCGCGGAGCATGAGTAGTTATAATGTTGTTCGGTCGCGAGAGGAATATTTTTGATAATTAAAATCTTGAATAGTACTGAGTAATTTCAGATTGAATTTGAAACGTACTACGTTTTCCGTGATATGCAATGACTTTTTGCATTGTGATTTCACCACAATGAAATCTCGAGTTTTCTTTCACTCGGAAATTACGATTTTTTATTGCCATCTATATAAAAACTTATTTTGAATCCGTTCTGACAAGTTTAACGTTAAAGCTGATCTCATTAATATTTTCTGGTGTTGAGTGTTAACGTAAAGATAGTTTAAAACCAGAACAAAACAACAGACCAACACGTTACTACTAATGTACACACCGATTAAATTCCCTGTCAAAGTTTATCGTGTTTTCTGTATTTTTAAATCTATGTATTACATAAGTATAAATAGTTTTGACGAGGTTAAATAAAAAGATTTTACATGAAACTGTTTGATGGCCTTAAAATTATACAAAGAAGTGAAGAGAAAAGAGTGTACTTAGAAGCTGAATTATTTGTCAACAGTTTCATGAATTTCCCATCAGAAGATAAATTCGAAATGTTAGATATATATTTTCTGTTACTTTTTGTCTATATTTTGTTTGTAATATATAGACTTCTTTAAATACTTTTACACTAATTACTAAGGAAAAAAGAACTTTGATCTGATACTTTTTAAAAATTTTGATCGCTGCATTTTGCCAAAGGGGCGAGCGACCAATCTCAGATAAGCCTGTCTCTGTTATATCTTTTTTCTGCCAGCCGTGCAAATATTTCACATATTAAATTCCTCCCAAGATTAAAATTTCATTTTTGTTTTAATTGTTTGATTTTGGTTTAAAGTAACCTCTTGTTAAATGATGCAAAGCATTGGTGGAGATAATTCAATGGGTCAAGAAACGTTTAAGTTAACATATTTATTTCAATTGTTTTATGGTAAACTTTATTCCTATTGAAGAAATTGTTTTATTGTTACCAGAATCTGAATATTTCAGCCTTTTCCCTGGTTCTGTAAGTTGTTAAATATAGACAAAAAAATCTCTGAAAATAATTTTGCAGATTACCGGGTTATCTCTCTGCCGAGGAAACAAACCTTCTCAGGTTTTGTCATCTGGTTAAAAAAGTTGCTCCACAGTCCGTTAGATGCCGATTTGACCAAAGTTTTCCTTCCGAAGATCTCGAAGCGATTATAGAACGGAATTCAACCATACTGATGGACCTGAAAAGACAACGAATTATTTCTACGGCCCAGTGGGAATTATTCCACACTCGTGGTAAGACAAGAATTCATACAAGTACCTGGCGTAACTGTCGAGTATTTTGTAATACTGTCTCTCTGTCCATGCGTATGGCAATTTGTTATAATTTTTTAAACTATAGGTGGACATTGGCTGTGTTTTCATCCATATTTAGAATCTTGAACTCATTTTAATGAAAGCCATGTCGATGAAGTATGTCTGTTGAACGAAATTGGCATCATTTTTAAATACCTCTACATTTATGGACAACAATCTGTCGGTGCACAGTCCCATATGCTTTAGTGGCTCCCTATATAACTTTAGGACCCTTCTAGTATAATTATTCTTCATTTTCATTTCCTTTGCCTTAAAATGGATAATATAAAGACCAATTATCCTAATTTTTACCGATGAATTTGAAAAGAAACTCAGCTACAAAATATTTATGCTGTACATAGTGTTTCACAGTATATTTCCATATTTAATTTCTATCGTACTTATATTAAAAGTATAGTGGTATTTTGTTTCTTACATTGCTGTTGCTACAAGGTTTCACAATGTTTTAGCAGAAAATTATAACTTCTTTAATTTTTTAGCAATTTTTTAATTTCTCGACCAGTGTTAGAAATATTGTTTTCATCACATGTCATTTTTGTTCTGAGAGTTTTATTGGTTGAAAAGCTACTATGACATTACCATGTATTGCTGTTCTTCAGTTTTTGTCAATGTGACCCCATTAAGAAAGGCGACCATTTCTGATGATGTCATGTTCAAGGATTACTTTTATGTGCAACAAGCAAAGATTTTGTTATTTCATTTATTAATTAATGAATTAAAATCATTAGAGGAATAAAATGTTGCATTATCAGCAGTTTATTAATATATTGTTCCACTCTCCATAGTAATATTAAAGATTGTTAAGCTCTCGCCAAGGCTTGAGCTTTAAATTTTGTAAACTTGATGCTCTCCAGTGGAGAAATACAATAATAAACTGCTAAAAATGCAAGATTCTATATTTTTCTGTCATATGTCTTCCCTGCGTTTATACAAGTCAGTGCAGCGCCGATGCATGCTTTGAGTTTACCTTTCTGCCGCTAAAATAATCTGATTCTCTTTTATGTGTGTTCACAATTTTGACATGTGTTTCATTCTTTGTTTATTCGATCATGCGTACATCATTTCTGAGCATGCATAGAATATTCACTATTTGCACACAATATTACATTGACAATTCTTGTGCTGTCGTATGATTTAGGCTTCCTGTTGTAGAAAAGATTAATGTATCTCATACAAACTGGGCTACTGTAACAAACCCTTGTTTGAAATGACTTGCCATCTATTTCTGCTCTACATCCTTTTCGATGTTGTTTTGGTTTTCAATACTTTTAGGCTTTGAGAGCACAACTGTTGAGACATTGTTTGTCAAAATCCGCATATTGTGCTCTAAATTTGTTATCACAGATTGTTATTGCCATGTATCAATATTTCTTTGAATTGCTGCAATACTTCGATTCCTTTCAGGAAAAGCACCTTTATCGTCACATTTTGACATGGCTCTTATGATTAGCCTTTTTCACCACTTGACATCAGTACAGATATTTGATTATGATGATCTACCGCCACTTAGTGATGAAAGTTTGGGTGCAGATTTGTACAGGATAGTGTATTACAGAAAATTTATCTCACATTGCTTAAAGGAGGACAAACAAATACATCACGATGAGTTTCCATTTCACTGGGAAAATGTCAGTAAGGTTGGTTGCTTTGTTTATTGTTAGGATTAATCGTCACTTTAGGCACTTTTGAATTTTATAATGATTAAAAGACTCACGGGAGACAGATAAATCGATAGGTGTATGACACCCTAAGCAAATGAAGTGAGACGAACAGGACTGGAACCTGCGCATCGGTGTCAGACTAGAGGTTATGAACAGTTGAAAACCCGGTATAATGGACAATTGTTTAGTTGACATCCAATAGTTTACCATAAAAAATCCCATGTCTAAATGAATAGGCTAACTTTTTTCATAAAAGAGCCAAAGAGCTTATAGATTCTTGATATTTGTGCACCGAGTAGGTGACCTAATTTTTCAGATTCTGCCATTTCCAAAAAACAAACACGTATTTGTGTTTTCATTTATTATTATAAAATGTTCAACATTCCTGTCAAATAACAAATTTTATTAAAGCAGTCATATCAATTTAGATAATATTAACTATTTCATGTTACGGACGTCCAGTGATCCAAAAGTATAACTTGTGAATACCCATAAATCACGTAAATGAGTTCCGATTATGTTAAAAGCAATATCAGTGCCTACAAAGCACTAGCTTAAAACTGTCCGGATTTATGGTCAGTGAGATTTGTTCCATTTAACATTAACTTAAACCAGTTCAGATTACCGGTAATTTTACAGATGAGATCTGTTCTTACATAGAATTACCTTAAACCTGTCCAGATTTGTGGTTAATCTTACAGACAATATAAGTTCTATTTAACAATAACATAAACCAGTTATGTATCAGTCCTGACATAACATTACCTTAGACCTTACCAGAGTTGTGGTCAATGTTGCATTCCATATAAGTTCTATTTAACATTAACGTAAACCAGTTCAGATTTATGGTGGATCAGTCCTGACATAATATTACTTTAAACCTGACCAGAGTTGTGGTCAATGTTACAGACAATATAAGTTCTATTTACTTTAACTTAAACCAGTTGAGATTTATGGTCAATATTACAGACAGATCAATCCTCACATAACATAGCCTTAAACCTGTCCAGATTTGTGGTCAATGTTACATACGATATAAGTTCTGTTTAAAATTAACTAAAACCAGTTCAGATTAATAATCAGTTTTACAGATGGATCCAATCTGACATAACATTACCTTAAATCTGTCCAGATTCATGTTCAGTATTACAGATAAGATATGTTTTGCTTAATATTAACTTAAAAACAGTCCAAACTTATGGTCAGTATTACAGATGAGGTAAGTAACCAGTCAAGATATTTTGTCCAACACTTATCTTTTAATTCAGCGGATCATTCGTTTAAAAAATAAATATTTTTCACGGCAAAATCTCACGGCCTTTTCACGATTCTGTGAAATTTCGTGGGGATTTAACGGTATTTTTACAGTACATTTATATAGCAATGTAGTTCTTAAATCAAGATGGCTGAATTCAGATATTTTGAGATTTAGCTCGGTTTTATATATAAAAACACATTCTAAATCTTTTTGAATTATGGAATTGAAAGGATTAAAAGTTATTTTGGAGGAGCTATTGTCCTCGTGTAAACTCGGCCTTTCACTCGCAAACTTTACATTAAGTCCTTCGAACTTTACTCAGTTTACGAGCGACGCGATCGAGTTTACACGATGATAAACTTGTCAAAAATAACGTTTACATCCTATAGTCATTCCGCTAAATGCAAAAGATTTCATGATTAATTTAAATATTAGTAGAAAATGTATCAAAAAGACTTGAAAATATCCACTTAATACATTTTACACATTTTGTAAAATACTAATGAAAATACAGAAATAAACAGGAAAATGATTTTCCCTTTCCTCTAATACTTACAGATTGACATGTATTGACGATTTTAGATATTTCTTTTAATTACATATATTTTTTTTTTATTTCGTTCCTATAATTATGAGGGTATTTCTGGTATTTGAGTACAATATACATACATTGTAGTACATATTTTTTTTTAGTATGTTTTTTTCAAATTTCAAACATTAAAGGTCCACAAACAATCAATAGGATTTTTTGTTTGAGGAGATACAAATTTTGAATTAAACCTTTCTTCAAAAGTATGTAATATATAACGACAAAAACTTTTAAGATACCATTTAGAATGTCAAAACATATAGTCAAGACTATTTCAGTCTCCATTTAGAATAAAGTTATCAGAAACACTGACATGTATAGAGGCAATGTTTACAATTGCTTAAGTAATGCTAAAAAAAATATAAATCTAAGAATATGCCAAGTAGTACTGTTAAGACACCGTTAAAATATCAATAATAGAAAAAAATTCAGAATATTGTATTATACATGTAATACATCATAAACTGGTATTCAGACTTTTTACAGTTTGTGGTAAAAATTACCACCAGTGTAGTAGTGAGAACGACTTTATCTTCAGACAAATGACAATCAAATTTCAGACTGTGTGTGTTAATTGGGTATCATTTCCGGTGTTTGAAATTAACATACAAAAATCTGTACAGATAGACCAACACAATGTATTTTTGGTAATGGACAATGAGCGTAAAATAATCTCAGTGATAATTAGTTTAGAATTGAGTTCATATATGCGGTAATATAAAAACCTAAAAAGTGTCAGTTTGTATAACCTATGTTGTAGGCTGTTAGTAGAATTGGAGGACAAAGATATGGGCAAGAATGTAAGAATTTACTAACTGTCAACCTTGACAGTTCTTATCTGGATGTTTACAGAGATATTGTAATAAAAGAACTCGAAGTTACAGAATGCAGAGAAGATTTGGAAAACATAGAAATGCAGTTACTGGATCCGATACCAGCAAATGAAAGAGGTAATATGATAATACATTGGATGCCATGTTTAATAGGTAAAAACAGTTGCACCGATTTGT
Organism: Lithophaga nigra; assembly: GCA_028566555.1. NCBI lineage: Eukaryota > Metazoa > Mollusca > Bivalvia > Mytilida > Mytilidae > Lithophaga > Lithophaga nigra. Next base: position 8,413 of record JAOXYJ010330209.1, on the reverse strand, counting down.
TAGAAGAAAACTGAAGAACCTAACATTGTGACACTGATCCTTTGTTGTTTTGATAAAATTAACTTTTTTATTATAAAAGACAAACTGGTGATGGTTAAAATATTATTTCGTTCAAGGTTTGTAAGCAACAATAATAATAATTGGAAGTTGTTTTCTGGCAAAACCATTCGTTTGAAGTCACATTATCTCTTTTCTTTTGCTTAAGATAACTATAACAAAAATGGCAAAAAAAGTTTGGTGATTATTGTAAAATTTTGTAACTCTACGTTAGTTCGTGCATCAGCCGGGAAAAAACTCTTGAATAACTTCCATATCTGCTTTCGTAAAATAGAATGTTGCTTAGAACAGAGTCTACCATTTACCAGCTATTTCATATTTTCTGCTGCCTGTTTTTACAAGAACAGTATGTTGAGTTGTAGTTTGACAGTTCTAATTCTTATTCTGACTACAATCAGCGGCTATCAGTTTTACAAAGACTTTTATATTCCATCAGGATTCGAGCCCATATCTACCTAAATACAGGCCAGCTTGCTAACCAATTCACCATAGAAGCGGTCTGTTCATGGTGTTCTCCTTTTCCTTTTAATATGAAAAATCCAAAAACATTGCATTGCAGGTTTCCATTGAAAAAGCTACAAAGTTTTATTGTGTCATTATTTAGCTCAGTGTTGATCAGATCACTAAATATATGTGTTTGTTCAAGCTGGCGCTTTCTGTTGCAGAAAATATTCATGCAATAATACAGACATGGCAGAGCAAAGACAAAATGTTTGTAGAAACAGAGGCTTCTAAGGCTATAATCGAAATGATCAAAACAGATAAACTTGTAATAGTAACAGGAAGTCCCGGATCTGGAAAGTCATTTTCTGCCCAGCATGCATTGTTGAAATTGACAGCAGGAGGTTATAGAATAACACCTGTGACCTCAATATCAGATATGGTCCGATTCTTTTCCCCCAAAGTTCAACAAGTGTTTTACATTGATAACTTCTGTGGAAGGTACAACATTTCTAACAGTGCTATAGAGAAATGGGAGAGAAATAGATATGAAATAGACAAAATATTAAATAGCTATGTTACTAAATGTCTCTTTAACTGTAGGTTACAAATTTATCTTGATCCTAAATTTGAAAACTTAAAACTTGAAAAATTCAAACATTGTAACCTGTCAGGTAATTATTGTTTAACACTGAAAGAAAAAATAGCAATCAGCAAAAAGTATTTAAATGATGAAATACTGGCAGATCTAAAGAGTGAAACCATTAGCAAGTCCGAATGTTTTCCACTGTTGTGTCGATTATATGAAAGTTATCCACATGAACATATCATCAAGTTTTTCAAATATCCGGAAATATACTTTGAAACAGAATTAAATCAATTGAAAATGAAACCAGATAAAACCAAGTATGCTTGCATTGTTCTATGTGTCATGTGCAACGATAATGTGCACTATGACATATTTTCTCAACAGGCGAAAGAGAATGACAAAAAGATTGTTGAAACTGTTTTCGAACAATGCGAAGTCAACGCTTCAACTCCAAAAAGAACAATATTAGCCCACTTTGAATCTATGGTCGGTTCATTTTTCGCCAAGACCGAAACAGGATATAGAAGTATTCATGACTATATGTTTGACATTTTTTGTAATTATGTTAGCAAGGTTAGTTTAGCAATGTTGCAATGTGTTATAGAATATGCCTATAGTCGACTGATTTGTGAACGTGCCCATTTACAGTCTGTTGGAAACGCGTGGGATTATTCTGCTATTATTATTCCAACATGTTTAGAAAATATCTTCTTTAAGCGAATAATACAAGATATTTTAGCTCGTAAAATATATGATGTTTTCTCTAGCTATCAAATGCAATATCAAGCATATCGTCGTAAGTTAATTTCTGTTTTGGAAACATTAAAACACAACATAAACCTTTTACCAGAAAATGAGTTATCACCACTGTATGTTGCATCCTGGCATGGTCACATTGACATTATTGAGGCGTTACTTAATAGAGACGCTGATGTAAATCACTGCGACAGGGACGGATGTACACCACTATATGTGGCATCGTTGCAAGGACACAAAGCCTGTGTTTATTTGTTACTATTGAAAGGGGCAGCAGTAAATAAATGTAATAAAGATGGTGTGTCACCATTGCTTGCAGCGTCAGAAGGTGGTTACATTGATATTGTGGAATTACTATACAACAGAGGAGCAGATATCAGTCTATGTCACAAAGATGGGTTTTCGCCATTATCTAAAGCTTCATTTAAAGGACATAAAGACTGTGTTGATTTCTTTCTTAAGAAAGGAGCAGATGTGAATGAATGTGATAACAATGGAGCTTCTCCCCTGTATATGGCCTCACAGGAGGGACATACACATGTTGTGGAGATGCTATGTAATGGAGGAGGAAATGTAAATCAATGCACCAAGAGTGGAGCATCGCCACTGTATATAGCATGCAGATATGGCCACAGCAAAGTTCTTGAGATGCTCTGTATTAAAGGGGGTGATGTAAATAGGTGTGAAAAACATGGGCAATCAATACTGTTTACAGCAGCTTTTAATGGACGGAAAACCTGTGCTGAGATTTTACTAAATATGGGAGTACATATTAATAACTGTGATGAAAACGGATTCTCCCCTTTACAGATATCATCACAGAAAGGCTATAGCGACATTGTAAAAATGATTCTAAATAGTGGAGGGAATGTTAATCAATGTAATAATTATGGATATTCACCGCTGTTTATGGCATCAAAGAATGGTCATAGTAAAGTCGTGGAAATATTGTGTAATAGAGGTGCAAAGATAAATCAGAACGATGAGGAGGGATACACCCCTTTATTTATAGCTTCACAAAATGGTCACAGTGACATTGTAGAAATGTTATGCAGTAGAGGAGGAGATATAAATCAGTGCCTGAATGATGGAAACTCACCACTGATAGCAGCGTCATTTTATGGACACAAATCTTGCGTCGATTTACTGCTAAAGAAAGGGGCATTGATAAATAAATGCAATAATGCTGGATGTTCGGCAGTGAAGGCAGCGGTACAAAAAGGTCATACTGACATTGTTGAACTGTTAAGCAATAGAGGAGGTGACATAAATATGTGTGACAATGATGAATATTCACCACTGTATGTAGCATCTTTTGATGGTTTAAAAACCTGTGTTGATTTACTACTTAACAAAGGGGCAGAAGTAAATAAATGTAATAAAAGTGGGGCATCACCTCTATATGCAGCATCACAGGAAGGACACTGTGACATTCTGGAGATGTTATACAACAAGGGAGGAGACGTAAATCAGTGCAATAATTATGGATTTTCACCTCTCATGGTAGCATCAATGAAAGGCCACATCAACATCGTAGAGATGTTGTACAAAAAAGGAGCTAACATAAATCAGTGCGAGATGGATGGACGTTCTCCTCTGTATGCTGCATCAGGTTATGGACACAAAGCCTGTGTTGATATTTTACTAAGCAAAGGAATAGAAATAAATAAGTGTGATATCAATGGAATTTCACCACTGTATGTTTCATCACGGAGTGGTCATAATGACATTGTGGAGATGTTACTCAATAAAGGGGCAGAGGTTAATCTGTTTACAAATGATGGATGCACACCATTATATGGAGCATCATTTTATGGACATAAGCAATGTGTTAATATGTTACTTAACAAAGGAGCAAAGATCAATCAATGTGGTAAAGGATCAGCACCACCACTGTATGTAGCATCCCAGCAAGGTCATGGTGACATTGTCGAATTGTTATGCGATAGAGGTGCAAATGTAAACCAATGTAATCAAGATGGAGGTTTACCACTGCATATAGCATCATTTAACGGACACAAATCCTGTGTGAATATATTACTTAAAAATGGAGCGAAGCAAAACATAGGTAACAAAGATGGAGCTTCGCCTTTGTTTCTAGCATCAATGGAAGGTCACAGTGACATTGTGGAAATGTTATGTGATTGTGGAGCAGACATAAATCTGTGCAATCAAAACGAAGATTCACCACTGTTTGTTGCATCATATAACGGCTATTGTGACGTTGTGAATCTTTTATTCAACAGAGGGGCTGATATAAATAAATGTTCGAAGAATGGATGGTCACCACTTTACGCAGCTTCCTACCAGGGACACAAATCCTGTGTTGATTCGTTACTTAATAAAGGAGCACAGGTAAATAAATGTATCAATACCGGAGCTTCATCAGTATTTGTAGCGTCAGGAAAGGGTTACACTGAAATTGTGGATATGTTACTCAGTGCAGGGTCAAATATAAATCACTGTGTACAAGATGGATTCTCACCACTCCATGCATCTTCAGTAGGAGGACATAAAACTTGTGTTGATGTATTACTTAAAAAAGGGGCAGAGATAAACAAATGCAGTGACGATGGAATATCATCTCTATATTTAGCTTCACAGGAAGGTCATAGAGACATTGTTCAAATTTTGTGTAATAATGGAGCGGATATTAATCACTGTGATAAGAATGGATGCTCATCATTATACGTAGCAGCAGAAAGAGGCCAAAATGATACGGTTGAATTGCTATTTAACAATGATGCTGATGTAAATATTCTTAATCAGGATGGATACTCACCGATATATGTGGCAACATTGAATGGACACAAAACTTGTGTCGAACTATTGCTTAAGAAAGGGGCAAATATTAATAATAGCAGCTCATCTCCACTGAGAGCAGCAGCATACAAGGCCTATAGTGATATTTTAGGGATATTATGCGATGAAGGAGCAAATATTAATCAGTGTGACATGACTGGATGCTCACCACTGTTTACAGCATCCGCTTTTGGACATATAACTTGTGCTGATGTGTTACTTAACAAAGGAGCAGATGTAAATAAATGTGTTTACGGAGGATTTTCTCCTCTATATGCGGCATCACAAAACGGTCACACTGACATTGTGGAAATGTTACTTAACAAAGGGGCAGATGTAAACAAATGTGATAACGAAGGATTTTTTCCTCTATATGTGGCATCACAAGGAGGTCACCTGGACATTGTGGAGATGTTATGCAGTAGAGAAGGAGATGTTAATATTCGTAGTAAGCATGGATGTACGTCACTGTGTATAGCATCAATAAACGGCCACAGTGCGATTGTGAACATGTTATCCGATAAAGGAGCAGATATAAATGCGTCTGACGTAGATGGACAGACACCTCTGTTTATGGCATCGTTAAATGGACACAAAGATTGTGTGCAACTACTTCTTGAGAAGAATGTAGAGGTAAATACCTGTAACAACAATGGATTTTCACCGCTGTATGTAGCATCACAACAGAGCCACGTTGACATTGTGGAATTGCTATGCAATAAAGGTGGAGACGTGAATATGTGCAATGAGCAAGGATATACGCCACTAATTATAGCATCATTGAATGGTCACAGTAATATTGTAGAAGTGTTATGCAATAAAGGGGCATTCATAAATCAGTGCACTAATAATGGAGCCACAGCACTTAGTTCAGCATCGCTGAAAGGACACAGTTGTATTCTGCAAATATTATACAATAAAGGAGCCGATATCAATCAATGTTTAAGCGATGGATGCTCACCACTGTATATAGCATCATTTTATGGTCACAAGTTCTGTGTTGAAGTGTTACTTAATAAGGGCGCTGTAGTTAATAAATGTAATGACGTTGGGGCCTCACCTCTCTATGTGGCATCACAGAATGGCCACAGTAATATTGTGGAAATTTTATATAGAAGAGGAGCGAATATCAATCAGTACCGAAACGATGGTCATACCCCATTGTCTACAGCATTACAGAATGGTCATGGAAAAATTGTGCAGCTATTGCGCAGCAAAGGTGCTGATATTGCGGAAATATTATATTGTAGAGAGGCAGGTTTACACCCGCTTAGACAAGAAGGAAAATCAACATTTTCTACTGAATCAAAGACAGATCGCGAAAAATATATAGAGGTATTACGCGATAAAGGTGCAGGTACGGTGGAAGTATTGTAGATATACATCAGTTCAAAGATAATGAACAATCATTATCGGTTAAATTACAGAACAATGACAAAATTGTACAGACGTTACGGAATAAGGGAGAAGATACTACAGAAGTGTTATACAACAGAGAAGAAGATATTAGCACATGATATATTAAAATACATAATAATGAAAAAGATTCAGTAGTTTGGTTTTTCTACATGGTCTTCCAAATGTTTGGGTTCTATCAGTACTGATGATGATAAAAACAAAAACCACAGTCTGCTGGAAAGAATTTAAGAACGGTATATTTGCATTCTTTATTTTTTTACCACTGGGTCGATATCACTGCTGGAGGACTGTTAGTCCTCGAGGGCATAACCAGCCCAACAGTAAGTACTTCGGTGCTGACACGACATCAGTTTTTGCTGATGATGCTTTGATATCATTTCCAATTTTTGCAGTCCTAAAAATCTTGTAAAATTTGATAAAAAACTAAGGTTTATCTTATATAGTTCGTAGTATCCTTAGCTGGATTTGGCTATTCATTTTTTGTTTGTTTGTTTGTTTGTTTGTTTGTTTAGTTTTGAATTTTTGGTGCATTTTTTTATTCATGTTATTTCCGTAGTTGGTTTTCTATCTGGTTTTCAAAATGTTTGGGTTCTACCGAAGCTAAAAACAGAAACCGCGGTCTGCTGGTAAAAATTTAAGATCAATATATTTGCATTTCTTTATTTTCAGCAATTTTTCAGCCACATCGTGACTACCATACTTACTGAGAGATTAATGCCCGGGCAGCCATCAAGCTGACCTGGTGAAATCGCCGATGTTGGATAGGTTTCTGGTGACTTTAACACACAAAGCATGGCGAGTAGGACTCGAACCCGCGATAGCGGTGTTAGACTTATTTATTATGAGTTAGCAACTTTAACCCCTCGGCTATCCAGGCTCCCTTTGCACGATTGAGAAGAAGATATACATCAGTACAGAAATAAAAGATAATCATCATCATATTTTACAATACTAAAAAATGTACAGACAGTACGGAATGCGGGTAAATAACATTGAGAAGTTACATAACAGGGCAGATATAAAGAAATACTGGGAAATTATCATTACCTATTAAACTGCAGAATAACTGAACAAAACACGTATGCAGACATTATGTAATAACAAAACAAATAATGTGGAGGTGTTACAATAGGGAGTCATGACAGATAACAGAAGATTAATCACTAAATTATAGAGTGATAAAAAATTATGAAAGTATTATGTAATAAAGAACCGCATACGATGGATATGTTGTACATCAGTAAAGAAAACATGGGAATCGTCATTGGATTATCCGGTTGATTCGTACGAAGCAGAGCTTATTTAACGGGCGAAAAAGAGTATACTTATCAAATTTTGTACCTCTAAATAATATAATTGTGTATACTATCTGAAAATTGTGATATTGTTGGTATTTTACCCACTACTTATAGTTATATGTCGTAACAGTAAAATATTGGCCATGATCACTCTAATATTTTTAGTAATTAGATATGTAAATGTGGCAAAATGTAACAACAGAATCATTTCACGCCGTTTTAAAACTCGAATTACCAAGTGAACATAATTACCTATACATTTCATTGACTTTTATGCTTAATTGTTTAGTTAATTTAGTAATTATTTATTATACGTTGTGAAGTACTTTTTCGAGCGGTTTAAAATAGTGGAAAGTGTTACAATATTCCACCTTACAGTTACATCTTACTGTCCAAATTATCGCTAATTTGGACAGTAAATTCTCGTTCCAGGTTTTGTTTTATTTACTTTTTCAGAAATACAGTCAAAGGAACCAAACTTGGAAGATATAGGCTTTAATGGTTTTCTTTCAAATAATATCTGGTAATTTCTAAGCAGTATTGGCCACCGTTACTGAAAAAAGAATATAGGAGAAAACATTATTTAAAAATCCTCTTCTCTGAAACTGCCGACCCAATTTGAACCAAAAATAACAAGGATGATCCTTAAATGGTACTCTTAATATTTTTACAGCTACTGGCCTAGTTAACTTGTGGTAAAAGGGTCAATCCTTTGTTCCAAAAAGTTTGTTTCAAGATCATGCTACATTTTTCAAACGAAATATTGTCATATCTCATATTGTGTCGAGTATCAAGTACCGCTGACATGTTTGACATTGCACTGAGGTCATCGTTATGTTGGTGTACCTAGCATAGCTGGAGATGGTCCCACTCCCTTAGGTTTTTGTGAGATTTTCCTTTGTTTGAATTCAAATTTGCCGTTTGATTCATGGATCCATGAGTTTTGATCTCTGGTTGGTATCTGCTGGTTTTTTTTGTGTGTGTTTTTTGGGGGGTGTTTGTTTGGTTTTTTTTTTTTTTTTTTTTTTTTTTTTATTTTTTTTTATGTAAT
>JAOXYJ010329105.1:0-15748 GCA_028566555.1 Lithophaga nigra | reverse complement strand
GGTACAAAAATAGGAAAGTTTTTTTTTTAATTCGAGAACAGTTAGTGTACGAGAACCAATTATTCGCAGACAACGACGAAAGATGTCCCATAAATAGTAACACGAGCAAAACTTTTTTCAATGATTTTAAAATCAGAACAGACGATAGGACACATTTAATGACACTCCACATGAATTCACTCCGTATAGCTGATAATGTCGACGCAAACCGATAACTATTTAATGAAAATCTGAGTCGATTTTAGAAGAAGGTGCTGGTGTTTTAATTTCACCCCGCAGATGTTTTTCCGTGCACATTTTGAAACATTTTTATGTGATCTTAAATAAAATGTTACGTAATATCAAAACAGATAAAGTCGCATGGCTGCATATTTAGCCGCCAAAATACTCAGCACAAACATATATTAGACTGAAAAGTTGATGCAGAAAGAGCTCAACCCTTGTTTCTGAAACGGTTGATATAAGTTGCGAGCTAGAATGTTGCGTTAGACATCCTGGAACTCCTCAGCAAGAGTTTTGCGCCCTTTGGAGAGATAATCGTTATGAATTATTTCGTTATTTTATTCGCAGCGTTTGAACGAACGCTCAATAACGTTGCGTTGAACCTTCCACAGCGTTTAATTGAACGCCCAAAAATGTTTACTCTAACGCGCCCAAGTGTTTATTCGAGTGCTCACAATAATATGGATGAACGTATCAGAGTGTTCACGTTTACAAGTTGTGTTGATGCGTTGTTAGCAAATCACTATGAACGTTGCAGGGTTAAACTTCACAAGACTCTACGGCGCTGTTCTTCATTCGGTTGGCGTGCTAGAATAGGTTGACCGCCGTTTTGACTACGTCTCTTCGATTATTGTTGCTAGTTTAGCCAGTGGAACGATCCCATTTACTACTATCTCCTGTTCGTTTGTAGTTGTTCGCTTATATTTCTCCGTAGCGGTTCTACGTCTAGACTCATCTCTCATTTGAACTCCTGAAGGATGTTTCAACTTAACAAAGGTCTTAATGCTATCTATTCTACATCTGCTTTTCAAGTGTTTAATACTTTATGCCGACTGCATTAATCCTACTTTGCAGCACAAGGGTTGACACTTGCCAATTTTTCGCATACTGTCCATTAGTGAAGTACAAGGAAGCGTAGTATACCGAAATTCCAGATTTATAAATTCGTTTGGAATACACAGTCTTTACCGGCTCATCTGCTCGTTCCCCTAGAAGATTACGAATTCATGATTCCGCACATCTAGGTCAACTTTCATCTTCCACCGTTGGTGGAGACGTATTCCGACTTGCACACTTAGACAAATCTTTCTTTGATCGACACATAATATTTCCTCTTGATGCGTTTTATTTTCATTATTGTCTGATTAAGTTTGAAATGCTTCAATTTCATTCGGGCCGTCTTTCAGTTATTTATTGAGCCACCGCCTAATTATTGCATCTGTGCTGCCTTTGGGAGAATCTAGACTGGTGATACGATAATCTGTCATGTCGAGGTCTTCTTCGATAGAGTTATATGTCTCTCTGGTGAAGATTAAGACTTGTCTACCATGTTTTATTTACTAGATCAACGAAAACACCACTTTGTCAAACTGCTGCCAGCAAAGTTGTTCCCACACTACTGTACTACGTCATTATTGTGATGGAACCAAGGTCCTATGTATTGTTGTATCTCGTAAGGAGGTCGGGTCGGAATCCGTACGAGTCGAAGAACATTTGCTGACTTGTCCTTGATTCAACCGGTCCAATGGATCCAGGGACCCCTAAGACTGTCATGGTTCAGGATACCACAATCGATGTCATGTGGGTTATTTGGCATCATCCCTAATGTGTGAAATTTTCAGGCCCTGTGCAGCTTCTCGACCTCCTTATTGGACAGTGGTATGTTAAGGAGCACTTTTCTGCTCGCGTATCTTATTCATATGCATGTATTTAGTAGTGTTCATGAGCCAGAGTGTGGACCCCGTCCGGCATGATGTACCGTTTGTCGTCTTTGGCTGAGAGTGCAACTTTGTTGATCTCTTCTGTGAAGATGCTATGTTGATGACTTCGGATGATATTATCGGCTTGTTAATTTCCTGCTGAGCTTTGCGACTGGTCTTGTATTCGTCGAAGGTGATTTTTGCTTGATCGTGTTTTCTTGATCCCTTAGCCTTCTTGGTCACTTTCTCACATACCTTGTAGACAGATATCTACAAACACAGCCATCGTTTTGTCTCCAGACTCGTCCTTGGACATTCCGATGATGTTCTTGTTCATACCCGTTGCAATTCTCGATTGATGCTTTTTCGGAGAGTTCGATGCGTCAAACATGTCCTGAACATGTGATGCAATGTCTTTGTAAAAGTCCTCCGTCGTAGGCTAAACTGTAGGTGTTCGAAAACAAGAGCTTGGTATTATTGCCGTTCATCTTCAGTACAAAGTTGTGGTGAAAGTCGTACATCAAGGGCATGGACAGATTCAAGATGTAGCTTCCTAGATATACTGACGACAAACTTCAGCTTCGTCTTCCTCATATGAATCGCAACTAGATCCTCACTGAAAAAGTCCGTCGGACGAAGTTTGGTTTGGCTATGAACTTCAACGCCTGCTTTTCCGTAGTCACAAGTTTCAAGTCTACCCTTTTCCAGATGTTTTTATCGTCTTGTTGAATACTGAATTGTTCATCGGATTGAAAAACTCCTTGTTAGACTCTCGATATTGTGGTCGATATACATATTGAGCCATGGAGGCGGCTACAATTTTATGATCCGGGGCACCTTGATTAGATTGTTTCAGATTATGGTAGTGGAGCGGCTTATTTGTTGACCCTTTATCGTTCTGACTATTCAAAGTCCTCCGTGGCTACTGGATGTGCTATCGCTCACTAGTCCAAACCTTTGATCAGTAAGTCTGCTTTATCTGTTTTGGATAGACCAGCAAGGTAACTTGTTTTAAAGCAGACGAGAACTAAGACCACTTACTTTAAAGCAAACGAGAACTAAGACGAACAATTTCTGGACTGTTTTTCAACCAAATATGTCTGACGTTTAAGTCTGACCTTTATACCAGACCTTGCCTGAATAGCATGTGAGTCTGCTATTTATACCGGACCTGACTAGAATGTAAGTGCTTTTTATACCTGAACTAACCAGCATGTATTTTTTTTTGTTTTTGTTTTGTTTTGTTTCTTATTGTTTTTGTTTTAGTTTTTGTTTTTTTATATTTTGGTTTTGTTAAAAAAAGTCAAGTCTGATGATGATCTGGATATATTAACCACAACAGAGGAAATTCTAATAAATTGAACGACATTTCAATTTCTTTTGCTTCTTCTGTCAAACATAAAAATGAATTCGTTTTTTGTACGAAATAATACTATGATGTTACCGGTTCACGAAAACATTTCCAGTAAATTTAATTTAATACTATGCAGTATCCGTTTATATCGTACAGTGTATGACTTGCATTAATTAATATTCATATTTCATATATTATTTTTTATTATACATTTTGTGTTTGAAATTCAATATGTTTACATCTGTTTACGAAATGGCATTCAGATATATTTGTTTACATGAAATACAGATTTGCGAAAGACTGGAAATTATATAGTTCTCGTATTTTATACTTTACATTACCTCCTAAAATTTCACCATGGAAATTCAAACAAAGTTATCGCTGAAAAACTTATTTATAATGTTCTAAAAATTAAAGAAAGAACTCCGGTATTTGCGGGATCATATTCAATTACGTTGTTTGAAAATATAGATAAAGAGATTTGACATACATGAAAGAGTCGGAACAATTTTAAATGATCACATACTGGATCAAATATGTTTGACGGCATAAAATATAGTGTAGCTAATATTGTTTCATACTACGTATATAACATTATTTGACAGTGAATGCAGCACGTGAGAAGCGAATATTCCTTAGATATATATATATATATGTGTGCATAAAAATCCCGAAATACTTTTATATCCACTAAAAATTGTTTCTTCATACATGAATGCGTAGAAAACCCGTATTTTTATTACAAGTTTGCTTTTCTGTCTTTAAAAATTACCGAAAGTAGGTAAAACTTTGTTCCGCTTCTCGGGTTTGTATCTTTTCTGTACATCCGCTATTACATTTACACTATTCACTTGTTCAACAAAGTTTACTCCACAGAATGTGTGATAATTTCCAGCGTGCATTACTTGATCCTGGAGGTATTTTCCTTTTTTTAAATGTTTGCTTCATTAACTTTTGGAGAAATGGGCTGTCGGAGTAATGTGTTGTCGTAAAATTGGAATGTCGGAGTAATGGATTGTCGAACTATAGAAACGACCCAGAATTGTACATTGTATATCTGATTTCAATAGAATACCTTATACATTAAAGTTTTGAAACCTGAATAGCCTAGTGGTCAGATCACGGACTCATAATCACATGACTAACAGTACTGTCACGAGTTCGAGTCATGTTTACACCGCTTCTGTTTCACTGGTTCAGGTGGATAGATGTTGGTTTTTTTCCCGAGTGTCGGGTAGTCACGAATAGCTAAAACTCCGCCATGAACACCACAAACCCAACGAATCAAATGTGGAAGGTCACCTTTATTTTGTTAAGATAAGACAATTTTGCTGATCAGTATCATGATTTTCTGGACAGGGCTCAACTGCTAACGAATAAGCTTCTTGAAAAAGGGTATGTTGCTCCCAGGTTGAAGTCATCCGTTGAAAGGTTCTATGGCCCTCACCATGAACTGGTTGATCATTATGGAATATCCGTTTCTCAAAAGAAATCGGATTTTTTCCTGGGACATAGTTTCGTATATCTCCTCGAACATGTGTTTTTTCCGGACACGACAAGGGGCAACACGGTGGGTGTCTCATTTTAGACAGGCACTGATTACTCATCGGGAGCACCTGAGTGCATCTAATGTTTGGTGGGGCCCGTGTTGCTTATCGTCGTTTTATGTTTTTTATTTATTTCTTTGGTGCTTTGTCTCTCTGTTTGTCATCTTAATCCGGATTTTGTCTGCATACTTTGATTGACGATTTTTGTCGATTGATCCTTCGGTTTTCTTACCTTTTCTTTTTTTTTTTCTATGTATGAAATACCTCGGCTACATAATGATTACACGACCGTGTGCTCAAACATTTTGAATAGGAAATTCCACTGACAGTTAATGACAGACGGTTGTGCAATAGAGACATAGATAAAATAAGAGATTGTATACCAGGTATAATCCTGAAACTAAAACAGATTGTTTACCAGGTATAATTCAAAACCGAAAGAAAAAGATTAAATCTCTTCTTTGTATTACGTACAAAAATTTTAAATTTCACGATGGTGTGTTAATGAGATGATGATCTTCAAAATGAAAAAGATTAATTTTATCCATATGTAGGATCTTTTAACTAAGCTAATCGCTTCAGAGATACACTTCAATCTATTCAAGAAAATGTAAGAAAGAAAACTATCAAACCGAAGCGGGTATGTCGTTGTTGTAGCATGTGTATTCCGTAAAGACACAAGCGGATATACACTGATTGGATACTGGACATACAACTTTTATCCACAAATTCAAGGCCGTAACTAGACCATCATTTAAGCGAGACGAGAGGTCTAGAAACGTGTTAGGCCCAACGTTTCTACGACAGTGCACCTGCGATGCCCCACAGTTAAACGGTTAACCGAATAATCAATGTGTTTACAATTTGTCAAAACTTCTGAGAGGAAATTAATTTGTATTACTATCGCTTTAATTATTTAAATTTACTAGTTTATAATTATCGGCATTTGATGAAAGGGAAATTTAAAACTGTGACAAAAATGTGTCAACCAGCAATCGTTGTAATGATGTCACTTTTCTTTGATTAGAAAAAGTAAAACCCGTTTCTTATCTACTTAAATGTGTGATCTAGTAAGGATATCTCTCCAAAGTGAACCTTGCATGAACATAAAAATATGTGTATTCCAGCTGCATCAGGCCCATCGGAACGCGTTTCTCCAGTGTGAATGGAATAGCAACTGACCAGGTTCTTCACTTAAACCCTCATTAATTGACAGTCAGAGTTTTTACAATAGAACATGGAAAATGATTAGAACCTAGCATTCGTAATACTTGTTAAGATTGCATCGGATGAGGCTCATGTTAAATCAGAACAGGAAAGGCATCGACGTCTACAGAATAATAACACGTTGTTGGATTTTTACTTGTGCTTTAAGCGTTCTTTGCTCTACCTTCTAAAAGATGTATAATGTTTTTAATTCCGGAATCTGCCATTTGGCAGTGTGTGTAACTTCTGGACAAATACTATTATTTCCCAAACTTGATCAACTTGATTAATAATAATTAACTGTTTTAAGTTTTCAATGACTTGTACATCATAAACATTTAAGTTCTTTGTTTTGTTTATTTGGATGGTACATACATAAAAATACATGTATTGCAAAATTTCCATTAATATTTGACATTGAATATTACAGTTGTCATTATAGTAAGTTGTAGTTTCTCAGCAAATAACTCAGTTTATCAGCATAAAAACTATTAGTCATTCAGAATATAATATCAGGTATACTGAAACTTGATAACCTTCAAAGCAGACCGGGTACAACTTAACTCGGAAAGCAGACTAGCCCCCAAGTGTGGTCAAGTGAAAGCAAACCAGCTCCTAGGACTGATCGAGTAAAAGCAGACCAACTTCTGGGTCTGGTCCAGTGGTGCAATCCAGTGTGCAGGTTCGCTATATGTAGCGGACTTTGGGAAAGTCCGGTTAAAAGCGAACTTTTGACGTGGTCTGTTGAGCGAACTTACAGATTGATCTGTCTTTAGCGAACCAGACCTAGATCCAAGTTTTCTTTTTTCAATCCTGTCCTGGTCCACTTTTACCAGTAAGGAGAGCAAACCAAAGTTTACTTTAAGGAGTCAGTCCAAATCTCTGGTTATAAAGTTAACTTAGGTGTAAGGTCAGGTTAAACCTATCCGTAACTTAGTCGACCTTACGGAATATCTGCGTCACAAATGACCACTGATATATTTCGTTTGTCGTATTCACAGCCCCGTCCTTCTTTCCTTATCCATGACTTATCACCAAATCTCACTTATTACAGGAATTTTACATGAGCAGCATGACGGGTACCACTAGTGGAGCAGGAGATGCTTACAGCTCCGAAGCACCAGCTCTCGGCCCCGGATATCAGTTGGGTTCATGATGCTTTGTATTTAGTTTTCCGTATTATGTTTTGTGAATAAATGTTTGTCTTGATTATGGCGTCTGTTTATACAAACTAAGGTCACAACATTTTAAATTCCAAACACAAGGATGCTACTACACCTATCAGAATTGGAGTATATATGAAAGGTACCCATACTGAAATAAGATCATCGTGACCTGGCTGTTGAAGAAATTTATATATATATATATAAAAATCGCCACACCGTAATATTAGGCAGTAGTTCGTCTCAGCTATCGTAATTGAGAGTACTGTGAAACTATAAATCTATGTTGTAAAGGTGTTTTGTGTTGTTTTGTACAAGATATAAAAGATACAATATACTTCTGTCATACTGTGTCTTCTGTAGAATAGTCCACGTGAACTCAGCGTCTTCCTGTTGTGTGTAATATATGTTTCATATCTAATCATATATCAAAAATCGAACAACACCACAATTTATCTTCTGTTGCAGAAAATATTATCCTTGTCCCTGTTGCCTGATTTGTAAGAGATAGATTGATGATATTTGTAAAAAAGGGGAAAACAAATCGAACAATACAGACTTCTGACATGTTCGAGGATTTCTTTTCTTTTCCGTACTAAAATCTCTTGCGCTTTAGCTTTAACTTTTGGTTGTTTTGACATTTGTTTCTGCTCTACAACCTCTACAACCTTTTGGATGATGTTTTGCGTTCCATATTTTTTTGTAACTGGTGAACACAACTGATGAAACATTGTTTGTCGGAAATGCGCATATTGTGCTCTAATTTTGGTATTATAGATTGTTATTCAAAGTATGCATAGAGCTATATACTCACCAACACAGAATTTAAAGTGATATTGACCTTATCAGATTGGTCAACTTAATATATTTTTAACCATTCTCTTTATTGGTACAAACATTTAAAAAAAAGTATATAAAATAGCAATCTGAGAATATGGATTGCAGTTTCCGTATTGCAGTGTCTTCGACCTCACAACTCGTTTAGTCGGTATTTATATGCAGTAAAAGTGGATCGCAAACATGCAATGGTATAACATCAGAATGGCAAATATTTAAGAGAAAGAGTGCAGTTACTCGGAATGTGACAGCCACTTTAAATATGCAGGTAAAGCTAGGTGTTACAGTTCAAAATTTAATCTGCTGGAAAGTTTTTAAAAAGTAATTCTTTATCTTTTCCAGATGTCTGTTTTTCTTAGTAGTTTCTCTGATCTTATAGTCGAAAATTGTTTTTGGTCTGTCATCTAATTAAAATGCTGGTTTTGAAAATGCGGCTTTTCATTTTTTTTTCGATTCTCTATAAAATATGACAACATACGAAGATTTAATGAGTGAAGAGTTTAATATATATTTAAATCAGAAATTGTCCGGCCATTCTCACTCATCCGACATAATGAGGAATACAGGTATGATTATCATGGCAACTGGAAAACAAAAAAGTAGGAAACAAAATAGTAGGCACCAAATGTCGTTTTCAGTTACCTCTTTATTTGCATCATAAATTGCTGCGACAACCAGTAATATTTTCTGCCATACAGCCACCGCCAAAAGAACTGTAAAATATTGCAGAACTAAACGTTCTAAGCATATAACTTATTCAGAGATATAGATTAATTAATAATAATTAAATCACGAGTAATGAATAACTATTGTTAAATTATTTCAGATTATCATTTAAAAAAATTCACATTTAATGGATACTGCATATTTAAAAGAACTTTCGATTTCAGTCCACATCTGATTATGGATGATTCAACACATGTTAGGGTCAGCTTAAGATATTGCTATTTTCCAAACTGATAAAAATCTTCCTTTTGAATGGAACGTATTTGTAAGACTAAAATTTGTCTCATAAAAATACAATAATTGAGTATATACAAACTCCCCTTTCTGTAGTTCTAATGTCATAGTATCAGTTCAATTATCCAACACATGTTAGGTTTAGTATAAGAAAAGGTAAGAAAACCGAAGGATCAATCGACAAAAATTTTGAATCAAGGGACGCAGACAAAATTTCGGATTAAGTAAAATAAAAACATACATTAAAGCCATAACAACAAAAAGCAAAAACGAGGACGTCAACACGGACCCAATCAAACATGAGGTGCACTCAGGTGCTCCGGAGGATTAAGCAATACCTGCCTGTTATATGATACCTGCCCTGTTGTCCGTTGGTAACGCCGTGAAATGGAGAGGAGATGAAAGACAAAACTAGGGGCAAGGAATGAGACTCGATTTTATTCGGGAAACTGATATGCCATAACGATCAACCAGTTCATGGTTACAGCCATAGAACTTTTGAAGGGATGACTTCAACCAGGGAGAAACATACCCTTGTTTGAGAAGCCTATTTTTCAGCAGTTGATCCCCTTCCAGAAAATCATGGTACTTATCACAAGCTCTAGAATAACGTATGAGTTGCGAAATGTAAACTCCATACGTCGGTGATTCTGGAATATTGCTACAGATGAATGGGACGCTGACGATTAGAAAGTTGAAGTCATCATGCTGGTTGTAGAGTTTAGTTTGTAGTCTTCCGCTAGTGTCAATTTCAAGGTGAAGGTCAAGGTATAAAATTAATAGTCCTTAATTTCAAGCTCATTGCGATAGATTAAACACAGAGTCACCGAATCGTGAATTGTTCAGTCACTGGACATAATCTGTGTACCGGAAGTTGAAAGTAAAGGTTTGGGTCGATTTCCTATCTTTTTTCTTAAGCAGCCCTTCGAGGAAGTCAGCTTCATACGAGTAAAATATTGGTCGGCTATAAGAGGAGCAGAATTTGTGCCCTTTGGAATACCTATTGTCTGTTGAAAAACTCGTCCACCAAACTGCACAAAAATGTCGTCAATTAAAAAACCTTACATTTTTATGATATCGTCTTCAATGTATTTGTTAGATTCGGAGTGGATTTAAACGAAGTAAGCATTTCTCTACCTATAACAAGGTATGTATATCGTCGCTACCCGTTTTTCTTAAAAAAGCCGCTCTAAATAGGACCTTTAAGTCTGGTTTTTAGTTGCGCTTTATGTGTGGTGGTATAAATGGGTAGAAAATGCAAATGTTTTAATGCTTTTGCAACAGGAAAAAAATCTAGATTTAAAGATGTCCATCAAGTCTTGAGAGTTTTTTAAAATCCACATTTAGTTGATACCACTCATAGAATAGCTGATGTCACAGTATTTCTGGAGGCCCGTTTTGACACCTGTTAAGATAGAAGTAAGAAGTTTAGAAAGAGGGATGGTTAAACACTTGGGAGATCCAGCAATGAAACTCTGTTTGTGCGGACATTTGTGTAATTTTGGTATCCAGTACAAAGAAGGAAGATCACAATCTACAGCTTTCGGGACAAACCAAAAGCAGCCAAGACTGACTTGTGATTATCGATTATCATTTATTATTATAAACTATCGTAATTTTCTTACGACGTGAAAAACTACCTTTGGAGGTAGAATAACTTTTGGTATTTTCCAGGTAGCGATTAGGCGACATTATTCTTGAATATTTGATGAAATCGACTGAAAGATGAAATTTCTCTTTCAATTTTTTTCTGAATGCATAAACTGTATTAAAAGATTGCCAATTAATCGATACTGGTAATAAAAATAAAGTTTTATTTAATTGTTTTGATGGTCAATCTTAAGAAGCATCTTAAAATCTTGTTAACATATTAAACAATTATTCAGTGTAAAGTAATAGATTTTGAGCCGATTTGTATCTGACGTATGTTTCGTCGGCTTTCATCTACGATGTTTTTTGTAAAGTGCCATCGCTTCTTCTAAATCAGAACATTTTTAACAAAATGGTAGCATTTTCCTGGTCGTTACATTTGTTAAAAACGAATTCCTTATTATGTACTGTTGCTTGTATTAAGAAGAAATCTGAATGGACAATGTTACATGTTTCTACTTGAAATGCTTTCTGATATAAAAATTCGACAGTATTGCTAACAATCGAGGTATTTTATTTTGATTTAACCTAAAAGGATATCTAATTAATATTCCGTTTCCACATACAACTTCTTAGGCAGGATTGATAAACGTAATCATTACAGAGTCTTCTGAGCAAGGACCATTCAAAACAATTTTTGCAAAAATCAAATATATTAACTCTGAAACTACTTCGTGAATTTGAATAAAGATTAATACCAAACTTATTTCTCGTTGCTCAGAGCACCAATGTACTTCTGCATTCCCATTCAAATCGCCGCTAACTGAAAAGTTTCTTTCGGCAAACACATGGCTTGATAACCTCTGTTTTCCTTGCATATTTTCTAGCCATCAAACTATTGGTTTTTATTCGATGTAATGTAGGCTGCTGCTGATGTTATTAGATTATAGCGAACCTAAACCCACCATAATAGTTTGGAATTTTGGAATATTTGGATTTTTAAAGCAAGTTGCTATATAAATTATTTTCGTCAGAGATAACTTTATGGTTAAAATGTACTATTCAGTAGGAATACTTGCTTGTGAATGTATCTAATAGTCTTATGATTATTCGCATTTTTTTAAACAAATTTATCCTACACCGGAAAAAAACACAAATATTTAATTTTTTTTTTCTTACATTTTAATATTATTCTGTCAGGTACATTGGCCCTTTTACATCTGTAAAGGTAAGCCTTCACTGTTCCCAATTTTGCATCTATCACCTATGTGAATGAAAAAATTGATTGTTTTGAATAACTATACTAAATATGTATGTATATATATATAAAACGTGATTTTTTTTTGGTTTTTATTAGGTAATATCAGTGACAGTATTAACAGAAAACAAAATAATTTCCATATTAAGGACGATATCTACTTATAAAACCAAATATACAAAATGGTAAGAATTTCTTTCTACAGAAATTCTACGGCCGACATCATAATTTGATAGATCGTTACGATGTTTCGATCTCACAAATGAAACTTGACATCTTTAC
Source organism: Lithophaga nigra (assembly GCA_028566555.1). Lineage (NCBI taxonomy): Eukaryota > Metazoa > Mollusca > Bivalvia > Mytilida > Mytilidae > Lithophaga > Lithophaga nigra. Next base: position 3,629 of record JAOXYJ010329105.1, on the reverse strand, counting down.
TTAGATTTCTCGTCTTCCTGGATTCGACACTCTACGGAAATGACTTTTTCACAGACATTCCCACTTACAATGTGACGAAGTAGGACATGCTTACTCGTCTAGAGCACCTGATGCCACCGTCGGTTTTTTGTGGGGGTTCACATTGTAAGTGCTTTGGTTTTTGCGTCGTCTTGTTCGTGTTTTCTTTTTCTTCAATTTTACATTGTCTTCTTGTCATTTTTCTAGTTTTTCCGTTTCTGTCTTCCAATTTAGCCTTGTCTGCTTATTCTGCCTTTTTGAACTTGTTCCTTTGGTATTCTATTGCCAGTTGTCAGTAATGAATTTTTGCGGATTTTGGACAAGTAATAAGTCTAAATACTTCAGTAGATTTCTGACGTCGACGTTTTTTCTTTAAGTACAAAAGCATCAAATGCAACGTTTAAGATGCCAAATCCCGACAGTATAAGTGCTCTAAGTACAGTTTCTGAACATACAAATGATAGTATAAATTTAAAGAAACACATGAATGAGAACATAGATTGTAATTTTAAGTAGCATCGAAAAAAAAATTCATTAATTTCATATTATATGGTCTTGTGTGTTACAGAAATCATACAGAAATTAACAAAAACTGCACAATTTATTTAAGACTATTCGCACTTTACAAAATAAGGAGTTATAATAAAGCCTAAATTGCGAAAAAAATAAGGTATACCCGATTATCTACTTTAGATGTCGAAACAAACAACTTACGGTATCCAGTCTTTAAGTAATTATTAGATCTGTCATATATAGAGTATTCATTTCAACTTCAATTCTCCAAATTAGCCTTTTTGGAGCACAATTGCAAAAATATCCAAAAATTAGCCAGCGTTTGACAGTTTTATTAAAAAATTAAATATATGCCAGTGCCTGCTTGAACAAAAACATTTTAACAGAATGTGCATCTTGGTAAGATAAGTTAATGAAAAAAGAACTCTTGCAAATATACACTTGCAAATGGATATACAATAATGACAAATCATAGAACAAAACTGAAATAAAAAGGTTGATATTCATAAATGAGTTCATGGAAGTCTGCGTTATGACTGTTTAGCGATATAATAATAGTTCAAAGGAGAAGAGAGGATAGGATACGTACTGCTAATTTCCCCCTAAAATGAGATTCCTGGTATCACCGTTAAAATTTATTTATTTAATGTTGAGTAAATATCTTTAAACGACTTGAACGTTGTATAATTCAACAGTTGCCTATGACGTTATAATTATATCATTAGTGTTTCATAAATTGGCATTTTCAGAATTAAACTATTGTGATGTAGTTTTTGTTAAATTAGATTAATGTCGGTGCTTTCTCCAAGAAGATATTGAAGTAATTAATATAATGTAGAATAACCGAATACGTCTTTACACGAAGAAGTATTGTTTCTAAGTTAGAAGTTTTACCATTGTTCTAAGGTTTAAGAGTTTTTGCAGAGAGATAAAACAGAACATAAAAAGACATAAAAAATACAGATTGTAGTAAACTGAAATGATTTCATCAGGGTATTTAGGATTTCGGAAAAAATTCTTGAAATAGGTTCATTAACTATTTCTAAACAAAACGTCCATATGTCGAAGTTTTCGGTAGTGTATTTCCTATCTGTTAACGATATTCCTTGGATTTGAAAACATAGTATTCAATAATAATAACAAGAAAATTAAAATCTTTATTACAGTATAATTAGTATAATCTAGTATATTATATTTTTAAAGTCCATATTTCAAGTTTCGTGTCTTTTGTATTATAATTATGGTGTCACGTTTTAAAATAGCATTTTGTTATTGAAAACATGGCACCCTTCATATTTCTGGAGGACACATAAAACAATTAAATAAAATCATAAATCAGTCTGAGAATGACGGTTGACATCTCTCGAATTAGTTTTAGTGATTTTTCTCTTTTCTTTTTTACAGTGTACAAATTTTGATCAAAATCTTTAGGACGTTATGATCCCAATAACTAATTCTCTGAATAAATTATACAAAAATGCCTTAGTTTAACTTGTTAGTTAAAAAATGCAATATAAAGCCTCAATTTGAAATTCTTGGTTTGAAGAAATTTTGCAAGGCCTATACTAATTTCTACTTCCAACATTTTTTCTTTTATAAAACCCCGAACAATTTCAATACACAAACAAAATAAAATTAAGAACATTGATTTCTCCCTTTTAAATTTTAATGATGCTTCTTAATCGTTACTGTTTGCATTTGTGGTTATATTGAGTAAGCCCACTTTACATTAGGAATTCTGATGACTTTAAACTTACCTCTATTACACTGAAGTTCTTTGTCAAGTAAAACAACACATTTCTGTTTGCATCAATGACCTCATAGGTCACTCCGCATCCACACCATTTTCTGTAATAATCGCCTTTTATGAGAACATAACTGGGTCATAAAGATTGTATTAGGTTGTAGGGGTATAAAATTGTAGCATAATTTTGGTTTTCTTATTTCGTCCATGTGATTAGAAAAAAATATATCAGTAAAATTCGTTTTGATGATATATGCCTATGACTTTAAATATTTTTTGACATAGAGTATCTATCGGTAATTATTGATGAAAAAGCATATTGAATTTTACTCGTGGGTGTGTTAACAGAATAAGTAAAATTGATCGATAACGATTGCACAAATTTTAAAAATACATAGGTAATACTGATATTCTTTTTCTACTGATTGACCTTAAACATTCTAAATCTGGAAAGATGCCATATGCGACTGGATATTGGTTTTTGGCTTGTACTCAGTGTGATTTGCAAACTAAAATTTTATAATAGGTTTCTGCATTAAAATGGCACGAACTACTTCAACATGTTGCAAAAGAATTGTTTCTAAAAAAAATATCTGTAAGTAGATCGTGGAATTTGTTTTATTGAATTGTGATCTTATTATTCCAGGAATTTATTACAAGTAATCTTATCTCGGTATTTTTCGTTTATAACGGTCATATTTGCTGCCTTTCAGATTTTGCTTTACTAAATATGTAATAAGTAGGATAAAAAAACAGCTTAGAAAGTAAAATACATTAGGCTTGAGATCAAAGCCCTGATTAATAGGCATCTTTTTTATGTTATCATAGCTGAAAAGAAATAACTCTAAAACATATCTATAATGCATACCTATTTTATGTTAAAATATTAATATTAACCACAACATATTCTTTACGTGGTAAATAATGTGCTAATTTTATATTTTTTATATTCCAGGAACAAGAATCTCGCGTAAAAATTATTAATAATGTTTAGTACTAGAACTTTTACCTCTGCCTTATACCGCCTATGTTGATTCTGGAAGAGCTGTACACATCATAAACTGGTCTCCAGCAAGAAGAAGGTTCAACTCCAGCGATTAATTTGTTGTCACTTTGCAGTAAAGTTATTTCTCTGACTGAAAATATACGATTTTAAAACCACAATGTTACAAACAGTAATACACATATCAATTCCGATTTTAATCTCATAAGTTTCTTGAATTTTGATTGAACCGTCTTTTCGTTATTTTCATTCACGTACATAATGTTTCGTATAACAGTTTCTTTTAAAATTTTTATCAAGACAAATTATATATAGGGAGAAAGTTAATTTTTTTTAAGCTATGGTTATATG
>JAOXYJ010329104.1:0-26344 GCA_028566555.1 Lithophaga nigra | reverse complement strand
CCACTAGATCAACTAATGGAGGGTGTTATAAACCTGTTACGGTTCTATAACCTGGGGAAGGAGCACTCCCGTTACATGTGTTTTAATGGGTTGACTGAAACAACGATATTGCACGGTTACTAAATATAGCTTTCAAAAACCCCAAGATGGTTATTTTGTTGCACTGATTTAGTAATAACTACAATTAACCTTGTTGAATAAAAATTCTACTTTAATATGCTATTATTTACATTGTAGGTCGATGTCCATAAAACGACAAGTTAAATATAACAAACATCCTCGTATATTTGAATTTTCAGACAGTATCTATTTTTTTTTTCAATGATATAATTTAAAATTAATATCAACAGTAGCAATTATAGCCTTTGTATGAAGTGGAACACGGTTACACCGACCTAAGTGAAGTATATACTTCTCTTAGGTCGATATAACCTTGTATCGACCTCATACAAAGGCTGTATTTGTAAAATAGATGTACATCTATCTGAAGGATACAGCAGTGAGCAATATATATTTTGCTATACATGTACTTGCAGGTACAACAGCCCAAGAAATTGATGCCGGACCTACACCCACAGATATTAAGACATGGACTCCGGACGACTACACCAAGAAAGTAACCGAAAGGATGAGCAAGTTTCCGGGTTTAGACTTAAAATACATATTTCAGCTATATCCTTCGTGTGTCGAAACTCCTGAATACCAGTATACCTCAATGGCATCGGATCTCAGAGTCACGTGTCCTAATAATGAAATAGCATATGCTATACACAATTATTTCAAATCACCAGTGTATCGTTATGTTGTAACGGCTCGTCCGCGAGTTCCTTCAAATTTGTTCGGAATTCCATTCAAAGCACGCTATGCTGCTCATGGATGGGACAGTTTTGCCTTCTTGGATACCATCAAAGAATATTATACTCCAACTGCAGCGGACGAAGAGTTCAAAGCAACAATTAGGCGGGAAATTGGACACTTTGCTGAAACAGGAAGGCCATTAACTAGTACATGGTATCAATTTCCTTACACTACTGCTTTGATAAATAGCAATTTGAAAATGGTTGACTTTTATCACGACCAGGCGTGCAGATTTTGGTCAAAAACAGGTTTATTTTCTTATGCATGGATAAATTAGAGAACAAATCAAACCCAAATGTGTTGCTGGTTGGCCAATTTCTCACTAAATAATACTAATGTGCAGCTTGTTTCTATCAATGGGCCTCAGTACACTGAAACAGGGAGTATTCTTCTACTTAATATAAGTGATATAAAATCCAAATCATGCAAATGGAATTGAAATCATACGTGAGTGGTTTATAGTTATCAATATTATGTCTTCATAATTAACTAAAAAAGGGGGGGTTTGACTTCCAAAATGTATTGGTACATTGAAATAATGGTGAGGCTGAGCTCAGATTTTTTCTCAGATTTTTTCCTTCCATGATGACCGTATATATACAATCCAGATGACTATCAATATTTGCATAATCAATTACGTGGAAGCTTTATATAGTTTGAATGCAATGTATTATTTTATGTATCTGCTAATAATATGGGCTTAAATTAAGATTACATATAAATTAGTAAACATAATACATGTTTTTAACCTTAATAATGTAAACTAAAACAATATCCCAAACAAGAATTCTGAAGTAGATAAAGGGTTTGGGAAAGGGGGGGGGGGGCTAAGTGCTGATTGAATGGAATGTAAAGACAAAAGAATGTAATTCGTTCATATAGTTTGTTACTCATAGAAACCATATTCTAAAATATAATTCCATGTGTATAAGGAAAACAACTCCAGTGTAGTGTACCGTATTCCTCGTAGTAAGCGCCCAGGGCACTTGAAAAATTGAAAAAGCGGGGCGCTTATTGATCAGTACAACACAAACTGTGTTCAGAAAGGGGGCGCTAACAATATATAGGTTTTCTGAAGTAGCAGGCGGACTTTAAATTTTGTGTTTCCTCAGATTTAATGAAACTACGGCACTTATACACAGACTACAATCCGTTCTGCAGTAAACAAAGTACAATCGGGGTGAGTACAATTACCCTAATAGGGGGATTTTGAGGGGGCACTTAAGGTTTCAAACGAAATTAAGGAGAGGGGGCGCATATAGCTGCAGGGGTGCTTAATACGAGGAATACGGTATATCAGTATGTGACCAAAAATACACCTAGGGCACTTACAAATTGTAAAAGGAAAAAGAAATGGTTGGTAAGCTGAAAAGGGTTAAAAGCGGTAAATACAGAGACAGAAATGATTTTTAATGTTCAAGGGTTACAGCTTGTACGCAAGTTTTTAAAATAAATGGCAAGGATTTAAATAATATTTAAATATTTCAGCATATTAGTTTAGTTAGGGGCACTTATAGGTGCATGTGCTCTAATAAGGACTGATAGCTGTTTAGCTTTATAAATTGAATATGTTTGGAAGACTATTATATATGTACTAAAAGTTTTTAATAGTTTTTAAAGTGGCGACAGTGCTTACCTTTTTTATTTACCTGCATCACCAACAGCAGAAGATCTAGTGACTGTTCATGCAACCAGTTTCTATATCATTTGTCTACAACATATTGGTGGTGCTAATAATCTGTATCTATATTTTTTTTTATTGTATAGCAACAAAATATTTCCTGTAGAACGTAACCAAAAAATAGTGTGCAGTATTTTACCATATTGCACGAGATGGAATACTGCTTGAAAAAATTGGCGTCATCGTTGATGAAAATGTAGGAATTGGAAGTTTTGAGACACAGCTATACAACAGAACGCATGTATTAGTGAAATTATCTTCCCTAATTGAGAATATTATTTGCAAGCTGGTACGAAGAAATATTTTTCACATGTCAATATTCACCAAAATTCTTGCAAATCTCTATGAGGTAGTGATGTATTTCGGGTTGTACTGAAATGAAGTAGTAGGACTTGTAAGAAAATAAATTGTGTTGCAATAGGATTAGTATAAACTTATTCTTTTGTGAAATTATCACTGAAGGGTAGATTAGCATCACCTCTCCATACCATATAACATTGTTTATTCAATATGCAGGCTACATCCTGTATGCAATACATGTACTTCACAATTCCATCATTTATTTATTAGGGATTATAATAAAAAGAAAGAAATTGGTTTTATACATTTTAATGTTCATTTAGGAATCAATACTTTATGAGGTGAAATACAAGATACAATTAATTCCACAAAACAAATATATTTTTTGTAACTAATAAAGTAAATACCCATTACAATATTCATACATTCAGGCCACTTTCTGAAAAATAGTTGCAGATTATGTATACGTCAATCCTGTAACTTTTTGGGCCACATCAAATTAATTGTTAAAGATTTTATCCAAAATATTGGGGCATGTTGGAGGATACAAGTTCTATATTGTAATAAAGGAGGATTGCGACCTCATCGTAACGACAGTGCCCTGTGACATCCTATACCATATAGTTTTACTTATGTAACAAGGGATGGGCCTGTGACATCATATACAAGTTTTATAATGTAACAATGGAAACTTGTGACATCAGCTACAATTTCCATATTGTAACAAAAAATCACTGTGACATGATATTCTAGTTCTATTAAATTAACAGGATACCAATTTTACTGCGTATGAAGCGCTTTTCTGGATTAACCTTTATCAGATATGCTCGTGACCAAAAAGTTGGAAAGCCAAAGATAACAAAAGATACTGGGAGCACAAGAATCAAAAAGGGCCTAAACAACCGCCAAAATCCCGCGATCTTGTAAAAAAAGCAATGTAACATAATTCGATCTTGTATCAAAGGAGACCTCATCTTCAAGTTCCATATTATAACAAAAAAAGAATTGTGACATCATATACATGTTCCATATTGAAACAAAGGAGGCCTGTGACCTCATCTACAAGTTCAACATTGCAACAAAAAAAGCACTGGCATCATATACATGTTCCATATTGAAACAAAGGAGGCCTGTGACCTCATCTGCAAGTTCAACATTGCAACAAAAAAGCACTGTGACATCTTATATGAGTTCCGTATTATAACAAAAAAAGCCCTGTGACGTCATATACAAATTTTACATCGTAACAAAGAATGGGCCCTGACCTCAACTACAAGTTCTATATTGTACCACAAAAGCCCTGTGACATCACCTACAAGTTCTAAATTGTAACAAAGGAGGCCCATGACCTCATCTATAAGTTCCATATTATAACAAAAAAAGCTCAGTGACATCATATACATGTTTTAAATTGTAACAAAGAATGGGCCGTGACTTCAACTACAAGTTCTATATTGTAACACAAAAGTCCTGAAACATCATATACAAGTTCCATATTGTAACAAAAAAGCACTGTGACATCATATACATGTTCTATATTGTAACAAAGGAGGACCGTGACCTCAACTACAAGTTCCATATTGTAACACAAAAACCCTGTGACATCATATACATGTTTTAAATTGTAATAAAGAATGGGCCGTGACCTCATGTTCAAGTTCCATATTGTAACACAAAAGCCCTGTTACATCATATACAAGTTCTATATTGTAACAAATAATGGGCTGTGACCTCAACTACAAGTTCCATATTGTAACACTAAAGCCCTGTGACATCATATACATGTTCTATATTGTAACAAAGAATGGGCCGTGACCTCAACTACAAGTTCCATATTGTAACACAAAAGCCCTGTGACATCTTATACAAGTTCTGTATTATAACAAAAAAGCCCTGTGACATCATATACAAGTTTTACATTGTAACAAAGAATGGGCCCTGACTTCAACTACAAGTTCTATATTGTAACACAAAAGCCCTGTGACATAACCTACAAGTTCTAAATTGTAACAAAGGAGGCCCGTGACCTCATCTACAAGTTCCATATTATAACAAAAAAAGCTCAGTGACATCATATACATGTTTTACATTGTAACAAATAATGGGCCCTGACTTCAACTACAAGTTCTATATTGTAACACAAATGCCCTGTGACATCACCTACAAGTTCCATATTGAAACAAAGGAGGCCCGTGACCTCATCTACAAGTTCAACATTGCAACAAAAAAATCAATGTAACAGCATATACAAATTCTATCTTGAATCAAAGGATGCCTGTGACCTCATGTACAAGTTCCATACTATAACAAAAAAGCCCTGTGACATATACAAGTTTTACATTGTAACAAATAATGGGCCGTGACTTCAACTACAAGTTCTATATTGTAACATAAAAGCCCTGTAACATCTTATACGAGTTCCATATTATAACAAAAAAGCCCTGCGACATCATATACATGTTCTATATTGTAACAAAGAATGGGCCGTGACTTCAACTACAAGTTCCATATTGTAATACAAAAGCCCTGTGACATCATATACATGTTCTATATTGTAACAAAGAATGGGCTGTGACCTGAACTACAAGTTCTATATTGTAACACAAAAGCCCTGTGACATCACCTACAAGTTCTATATTGTAACAAAGGAGGCCCATGACCTCATCTACAAGTTAAACATAGTAACAAAAAATCAATGTAACAGCATATACAAATTCTATCTTGTATCAAAGGAGGCCTGTGACCTCATGTACAAGTTCCATATTATAACAAAAAAGCTCAGTGACATCATATACAAGTTTTACATTGTAACAAAGAATGGGCCATGACCTCAACTACAAGTTCTATATTGTAGCACAAAAGCCCTATAACATCTTATAGGAGTTCCGTATTATAACAAAAAAGCCCTGTGAGATCATATACATGTTTTAAATTGTAACAAAGAATTGGCCGTGACTTCAACTACAAGTTCTATATTGTAACACAAAAGCCCTGTGACATCACCTCCAAGTTCTAAATTGTAACAAAGGAGGACCGTGACCTCAACTACAAGTTCCATATTGTAACACAAAAGCCCTGTGAGATCATATACATGTTTTAAATTGTAACAAAGAATGGGCCGTGACCTCAACTACAAGTTCTATATTCTAACACAAAAGCCCTATGACATCTTATAAGAGTTCCATATTATAACAAAAAAAGCTCGGTCACATCATATACATGTTTTAAATTGTAACAAAGAATGCGCCGTGACTTCAACTACAAGTTCTATATTGTAACACAAAAGCCCTGAAACATCATCTACAAGTTCCATATTGAAACAAAGGAGGCCCGTGACCTCATCTATTAGTTCAACATTGCAACAAAAAAATCAATGTAACAGCATATACAAATTCTATCTTGAATCAAAGGAGACCTGTGACCTCATGTACAAGTTCCATACTATAACAAAAAAGCACTGTGACATCATATACAAGTTTTACATTGTAACAAAGAATGGGTCGTGGCTTCAACAACAAGTTCTATATTGTAACAAAAAAGCCCTGTGACATCATATACAAGTTTTACATTGTAACAAAAAATGGGCTGTGACCTCAACTACAAGTTCCATATTGTAACATAAAAGCCCTGTGACATCTTATACGAGTTCCGTATTATAACAAAAAAGCCCTGTGACATCATATACATGTTTTAAATTGTAACAAAGGATAGGCCGTGACCTCATGTACAAGTTCTATATTTTAACGCAAATGCCCTGTGACAGTTCTGAGTTCTGAATTATAAGAAAAGAAGACCTGTGACATCATATACAAGTTTTATATATTCTACTAGTACACATCAAAATTCCAATTTGTACTACCTACTACAATTTTGGACCCTACTGGATTCCGATTTGTATTGTAAAACATGCATGTGTAAAAGAGACACTAGGATTTTTTACACTTCTTTCGTAAAACCCGAAAATCCACTTCTGTAGCTTTACAGATGGTGTTGGCTTGATCGTAATTGATGTTTTTTTCTTCCATCAGGAGTTTTAAAAGGAACTCTTTAAGAAGAACTCCATAAACATAGGAATTTGGGAGTCTGAAATAAAAAAAAAACAGAACGAGTTAATAATAAGATTCTTCAAATGTTTACAATGACTTAAAAACCCAATAGTTTACAGGTAAATCATTTATTTGCTATGTTTAACAACTGTCAGCACATTCAGTATATTTACTTATTATACCTTGTTATGTCAAATATGTGAAGATACATTTGTATTACATGGAGTACAGCATAAATGTATGTCCAGTCAAGAATTCTGAACAAATATTACTTTAAATCCTATTAGGACACAGTAATTGTGTCTCATAGTTGTCTATTGAACGTCATAAAATAAACTGACCCAGCAATATAGTGACTGAATATATTGAAATTAAATAATCTGTCTGTAAGCTCACGAAAGCCCTTGATTTGAAAACATTCCATTGAAGTCATTTTTTGAACTACACCAGGAACTTACTGTCTGTTTTGTCCCAATACTTTTCCCAAAAGCTCTTTTTCAACACCACGTATATTCATATATCTTTTCGTATATGGATGTCTACAAATATTAAATATACACATGGAGTCATCATTTATATCATTCCATATTAGCAAAAAAGCTGTTGGCAGTTATTTTCTTTTCTGACATACAGAAATATACACCATTGATGTTGCAGTTTAACTGCATTATGCACTACCATATTAAGATCCAGTGCTCTTTTTATACACTTAACAGATATGGTGTACATGTATAATTGAAGAACAAAGACCTGAATACAGACAGATTTATATTGCTTTCTTTTGAGCCAAAAACATGACTGACTGCTGACATGCTTGGTACTGAGGCGACAGTTTTTTAAGAGTTAAATTCAAACATAAAAATGCATAGCACGACCAAGAACTGGTTGGATAATGATGGTGACTGTATAATTGAAGTTCCGATTTATTTCCCAAATTGAATTTGTCCATATAGAATTAAATAAACAAGTAATTTTTAAGCCATCTATTTGGGAAATGATCATGTTGATTTCTTCCCCAAATTTATAAACAACCTTAGCACTTAACATGGGTAATGTCATGAATATAGAACTTACCTCTTATCACACCACATATATACAAGATCGTTTGCCAGCCTTTTATGCAATTGCTCAATAGTCTATAGAAGGAGAAAAACAAGTTATCAACATACAAGACATAATAAATTGGACCTTATCTAAAAATGTGGTAACTAAGTAAACAGAACAAGATATCCAAAATACCACTGAGCCTTCTACAAGGATACCCTTGCATTACAACTATTTTACTGGAAATTGCCCTGCATTTAGAATATTGAAAGTTATCATGCCATTGATCATAGAATTATTACATCTTATTACATACTTTGTGAGAATATGCTACACTTTGCACATATAATAAAGCTGGAAGTGAATGACCCATATTAAACCACCCGGTAAAATAACCCTTTATCAAGTGCGTTCCCTTTATCAACGATGTCTCGTGCATTCTTTGTGATTTCACCGCTCTTGTCATCTCAAAATTACTAAGGCCACACCAAATTAACATGTAGTTCTTTCGGCCAACCATAGTAAAAATTTGGTAGCGAGCAAGCGAAAATTTTAGTTTTTGTTTTTTTTCTCAAAATCTGGATTTTTAAAAGCGAAAGAAATTTTTTCAGGTGAGCGATATTTTCCAAAAAAATTAAAATAAAATATGTTAGATAAGTCAAATGCTAGCGAGCGACAGCAATTTTCCTAAAATTTGAAAATAAAAAATGTCTAATATGGTAAATGCTAGCAGCCAATTAAAATTTTCAATATTGTTAGTAATTTAAAATTGTCTATACTACTCACAATATATACAAGTTTGGAGCAACTATCAGTACAAGAATGTATATTAATATCTCACTCCTTGGTTTTAGAATGTGTTACATGTATTTAAGTGGTTTATTTTAGTTTTTACAGTTTACTGCAATGTTTTATTTATTTAAAAAGCATATTTTAGAAAAAAATATTTTTTGGAATTAGACAGTTTCAAACCAGAAGCGGGAAAAAAGAAAATAATTATTTTTCTTGCCAAGCTCAAAATACATGCAGGAAATCCGAAGAACTATATATTAATTTGGCGTGGCCTAAGTAGTACTGTATGTCTCGAAAAAAAAAATATCTGAATACATGATTGTATTTTATTCTTATTTTATTTTCTCCATTCAAGTTTTAATTTTAAGAAATTCTAAAATTGAATTGGGCTACACTTAGATGTACTTACAGAAATCGAAAGTATGCAATAAATAGATTAAAACATGGTCTTTTCCATCCATATCTGCCTGTCACCATCCCTCGACTACGTCTGGGGCCCAAATGGGTGTCTCGGGATGGTAACCTTGTCGATATGGAAAAGACCATGTATTAATCTTCAATTATTACATCTGCCATAATCAATGGATTATTCAGAATGATTCATATTATGAGAAAAACCTTACCTTCCAGTTAGCCATATCAACTCCAAAGCAGTATGTTGAGGCTTCCCTTGTGTGTATTGCAAAAGGGCTTCTGATAAACTCATGGTGTCGTTTGTGGCTGTCTTCGTTGCTGAAAAGATATAGGAAGTTATCAAGTGGCACAATGCAATAAATTGAAGTTGTTTATTATAACATTTCTTCAGAAATTTATGGAGCATAATTTCACACTCAGGCTTTGCTTTTAGCATGTTTGAAATGATGACAAATGTGAATTTTATCACCATACTCAAAAGTACAGTGTTGTGATTTGGAGAAATTGATTTACCATTCAACTATTTCAAATGTACTTTTTCCTGTAATATTTAGAATATATTTTATATATATATATTTATAAAATTTATGTTACAGTATTTTCCCTTGTAACCAATCAGAAATAACAGTCAGAAAATTCTTAGTTTGATTCTTCAATAATTCTCATGAAGTTTTGCAAGCCCAACCATTTTTAAGACATCTGTCAGATGTGTTTAATGCCATACAAGAAGTTCAATCAGTCTTTATTAAAGATATCAGATTGTTTAACATCTGAAGATTGTTTTCACACAAAAATACACTACGTCCTTCTAAAATAAATTGATATTATCACTCATGTTTGATAAAAACTTTAACTACAGTGCCAGTTAAAAAAGTAACAAAGTATTGCTCATTGAATGAAACCTTTGTAGAAAATAAACTTTAACACAAATTAATAAATTTCTACGAAATCTACTTATTTTTCGACATAAATCAGTTAATTTAACGGGAAAGGTTTTAAAGTTAATGGTTTATTTCATTGTCTGTCAGAAATCTTACCAAGATTCTTGACTACAGTTCATGATGGTATATAAAGCACTCTTCAGTCTTTCATACTATAAAACATAAAGTATCACAGTTAAACAATACATCAGGACAAAACACTGATTATAGAACATGAGCATCATACAAATGTACAAGAAGAATATGTTAGTGCCAAAGCAAAACATGAAATTAACTGTACATGTACCTCTTGACAAACATTCAAAAGAACCTTCCTTATTGGACATACAAACAAATAAATAAATTATCATGCTTTGACAATGCTCATCTCTTTGTATCTAAATGTAAAAGTGTGAAGAGGGTTATTATTATATACTTTGTATGCTATTCATTCTTATTCAGTTTTCTAAATAAAATAATGCTTAAACTCAATATTATATAACTCAGTACCGTCTAAATATTTTGATGTATTTAGAATTCACATTGCAACTGAAAATTATGTAGAACATTATGTCACAAGAAAGAGTTTACCGAATGTCTCGGTTAAATGGTCTTTAAAAGTGCCTTGTTAGGTCAAACTCAAAGTGACCCTCCAAATAAATCGAAGAAATGCCTGATGATTAAGTTAATGATGGTAAATAATTATAAGAAATACACTTGCAGCCCTTAAAGAGTAGCTCAAGATTTGAGCGGTGTTCGATCTATTGAGTTATGACTGTATTTGAGAAAGCACAAAATAGCATCAGTGACAACATACACTACTTCTGATTTTTTCATCTGTTAAAACAACAGTGCTCTTCTTTTCTTTAGCATCATCATCATCATCGTCATCATCATCATCATCATCTATTAACACGTCAGTACTCTTCTTTTCATCATCTTTATCTATTAACACGTCAGTACTCTTCTTTTCATCATCATCATCTATTAACACATCATTACTCTTCTTTTCATCATCATCATCTATTAACACGTCAGTACTCTTCTTTTCATCGTCTTTATCTGTTAACATGTCAGTACTCTTCTTTTCATCATCTTTATCATCATCATCATCATCCTATTCAATTGTATTTTTGATGTAGATGAACAAAATAATACATTAATGAATAGTATTATGTTCATGTATGGAAACAATAGACAAAAAGAAAACAGAAAATGCTTTCATACAAAATGGTCATTTTAAATACTACATATATTAACAAAGTTTAAAACTGTTTTCAGATTAAAAGAAACAGATTTACCCATTTTTCTCATATATTTTTGTCAACATGAGTAAGCCAAAATAAAAGCCAACAAAATAAGCCCCAACGAAACAAATTTCATATCTAGTTTTGGGATCCTTCATCATGTTTTTTTTTTGTCAATGCCTTTCAAAGATTTCGGTTGTTAACATACATATTTACAATTTATTCAAGGAATATGCTAATCTTGATCATATATATTGCAAAGGCTGTGGAGCTTCTTCAGCAGGAATATCCCACGAAAGGAACAAAGTTTTTGACAGCACATAATTTTAAACAAATCATGCATAAAAATTGTTATGTTCTTGAGTATTCCATTTAGAAGGTATATAAGGGGGTGTGCTCCGCATTATAAAATTTTGTAATCAGCCAGAGTTGTATTTGTTCAATTATGAAATGAAACAATATATATACTGAAAAAGCAGCAATTCTTTATTGAGGAAAAGTGTAATTTTAATGCAAACACTAAGTAATGTCTATTAAATCAGATTGGCTGACATTCAAAGTAACAGGATGATAACAGTACATCAAGAGACAACTTTTACTGCACTCAAAAAAGAAAAAAGACTAACAAACAAGTATGCAACTTAATATCAAGTTGTGGATTAATTATACATAATACTACCGACCACACTTCCTTGTTTTGTCTTGGTAATAGCAGCCTTTCTTCCTTTGGAAACTGCCACTGCCAACGGCTGGAAATAAAACATTAAATGTTCAAATCAAGATAAAATAATATAAAAAAAATATTGAGGTAAGAATAGGAAACAACAAAGCACTACTTTCATTTCGCCAGATAAATGTAAGGCACCATAAAGTCAATTCATACCAAAGTCTGTGATACAATATAGTGGGATTGTTGTCAAATTAAAACAGTTCTCAGTACAATGTATTAAGTATATATCTTGCTATCAACCTAAGAGAGCTGTAATATTGAAGTTATATATGAATCAACATTTTAAACTTATCTAATGACAAAGAAAAAGACTCTTTATAATACAGTGTAATATAAATGTTAATTGTAATTAGCAAAAATAGAATATTGATCAGCTGTAATGTTTTTTCTTCTTCTTTACTTATGTTAGGTTTTATTCTCACTTTTTGCAAGTACATTATTTATAAGAGTCATGATATGCATGGATTTTATAACTAACCTTATAATCTTATTGACACAAAATGACCAATATTTATTATTATAATCATGATAATGCTATGAATAACAAGTATTATACCCAAAAATCTATGCGACATAGTCTACATGTGAAGTCAGAGTATGTGCCAAAATCTGTGAGGTCTTCCTCTGCACAGTAATTGTTAAAATGGTATGACCTGTCACACTTCACGCATTTGATCTGGAAAAAAACATAAAAGAATAAAATCAATAGTAATTTTTTAATATTATCTGAAATGTACATGAAAGTGCATGTATATTAAAAATTTGAAATTCACATTTTAATACAATAGGTCAAACATGTCAAGTAAGTACATTTCCTTGACAGATTTCAACTGTAGTGGTGATTGATACATACATGCATATCCCTTAGATTATAACAGTGTGTTTGTTTGCATTTGAACACTAAATACCTTTTAAAAAATATTTTCCTGAAACTTAACTTCCTTTCTTTTACACATGTTTTTGCAAATCTAGACACTCATAACTTATTTTAAATATACATACACCCTTATCATTACCCATCTGGAATCCACACTTGGGACAACATCCAGTCAGAAACACTAAAAATATGAAAATATCACATTGTTACTATTTGCATAATTTAATCAAAGCTTTTAAAAAGCTGAAGGTGTTTGTATTCTTCAAGTGTCGTTTCTGACATTCAAATGACTAAACCTTGAAACCTTTTCCTTCAGTTTGTAAACAAGCTCACAGCATATTCTAATAAATATGGTTACTGAGAACAACTGCATCTTCACAATGCTAAAAAATTAAGCAAGATGAAACATCAAGTTTGTCCTGTCTGACGCCGATGTTTCAATTTTATTTTGTCAGAAACATCTGAGTAAAGAAAGTAGAGCTATGTGTCCACGGTAAATGCGATCGTTATTTGCTGTAAACTATTGAACTTCGTCTGCCAAAGTTGTAGTTCGTCACCGACACAAACCGGAAGTTATCGTTCTTGTGTTCTTGACATAAGTTGCTGCTAGAATGTTCCCATGGAATATTTTCCGCATAGGAAACAACAAAAATGCCTATGTTGAGAACGTTCCGTAAATTTGCATTAAAGCAATTAAAATCTTTCACTTTAAATATGAATTTAAATAATATAATCGAAAGGTTTTGTGAACATTTATAACGGAAAAAAGTTCCGTTCGTGTTACCAAAATTACCCTCGAGAAACCGTCTAGCGGCAATTGAAGACACGAATGAATGAAACTGATTCGATCAAATTTTCAGCATATAAAACGTTTTAAGCAATTAATTTCATCCGGGTATAAATTTACTATAAACTTTAAATAAAAGACAATGAGACTTAATCAACAAAGTAGTTGTCCAAACCAAAATTAAATTTTGCACTATGTTGCAAAAAGGCTCACTCACCTGACAAGCCGTGACAAGCCGTTTCTGTGCTTTTCTGAGCTTAATTCATGCGTTAAGGGATACTTTAAATTTCATTTATGAGAATTTTTTAATTCAAGCATAGTTACTCAGCGTAAAGAAGATTGAAAACTTGAAAAGGCTGTTATTGTTTATGTCTGCGTATTTATCTATTATCTATTTATAGATTTAAAGACTGGACCGACAGCTAAGGTGTTTGAATACAAACACCAAAAATAAAGGAATATGTACGGTAAGGGCCTTATTTGGCCCCAAAAAATATAGTTCATAATTTCAAATGCAAATGTGTAGCAATTGAATGAATTAACATGTGAAATTAACATGCGAAAACATGAAATTCAATGTCTCATGATGAATTCCGTCCTCAGTGATGAGAGCTTTACATCGTGAATGAGGTCAAAATTAAGAATTTCTTCAAAATCGACAAAAAAAGAAAAATTTTCAATACTTAATAGTCCTGGCAAACAAAGAGCGCATGCGCCTGCAATCGAGATTTTTATATCAGTGATGTCGATTGTAAAACAATCATTTTAGTCCAAAAAAAAAATTGGTGGGGCCTTGTCCTCTGTTTCTCGATTCAAAAAACTGAAAGAAAATGGCATTATTTTTTCATAGATTTTCTTACAAAACTGAAGAAACATGCTGTTTAGGATGTCAAAAGGACAAGAAAAAGATTTATTTTAAGTAGCTTTGATATATTGTAATAATGAACACCTAATCCCCAATTTTATTTTTGGTCCAAAATGGGGGGCCAATGATCAGCCTCATAGATATAAATTTATTGTTCTTACCATTTTTAATTCATTAATGTTACATTTATTTATAACATATGATGAAACAAATATAAGAAGTAAACCTGTTTAAAAGAAAATTATTACTCATCCATATTACCTCCATTATTAAACTTTCTTAAATACCAGTCATGAAAGTTGGCTCAACAAAATTTTACCAAAAGAAAAAGTAAAAAGGGGGTACCGGGGTTCGAACCCAGGACCTCTCGATCTGCAGTCAAATTCCATCAGAGAACCTAATGGTTATGTAGGACTTTAAACACATCCCATAGTAGATCTGCAGTCGAATGCTCTTCCACTGAGCTATACCCCCATAAAAACTTTCATTGAATGTAAAGATGGGTCATGATATAATATTTTAAGTATGGTGTGATGTGATTCATACTCACCTTCATAGAGCATGAGCTCCTGCCCAACTCGTTTCCTCATTGACAATAAATCCTTTTTGGATATGGTTTTCATGGACCCAATATTTCCAGAAAGGTGCTTTTCTGCAAACTTAAAACATTAAATGTTCTTTGGTAGTAAAATCATTTTGGTGTCCAGATGTATCCTTTCAACTCATATTATTGAAATTTACTGTATATAGAAATTAAACTGAAAAAAGAAACATTTTAAAATGCACACAAAACATTTATAGTGATACATCACTATTTCATCCGTCTTTTCTTCCTTTGTCCTTTATTTAACACCACTTATTTGCACAGTGATTTTCACAAAAGTTAGATGGTTTTCCTTGTACTTGTATGTAGTGCTAACAATCACTCTCTACAATTAACCAAAATTGAGCTGGATCAAAAAGTAGATGCAGTCTGTAGATCAAAAGCCAATTTATGTATGTTCATATCTGAGCCTTTTAATTTAACAAATAAAGAAAAGCAGATTGTCAGAAGCAGGAATATAAAAGCAAAGTAAATATATGCATATTTAGATTTACTACTGATGAATCAATACTCCCCGAAGTTGTGATAATTTCTTATGTGGAATATGTAACAATGATTGAAAATCCTACTTTAATATGATCTGATTACATTTATGCTTAGTCTGATTACATGTATGCTTAGTAAAGAACATAAATGATTCATACCATTAAACAGAAGACTCCACAATTATAAGTATCTGTCTGACGTGCATGAGGTACTTTAGCTATAGTCCAATTTGTAGCAAGCTCTTCTTTAAACTTCTTGGAATACTCAGTGATATATTTACTACATACAATGCAAAAACAAAAATGAAACTTATATCAAAGCATGCACTTACACATTAAATACAACTACTAAATTTGCAGTTATAGACAGCTGAAGGTTCTTTTATGAATATTTATGTAATAAAAATTCAATATTGGTAACGACACATGATCAGGGTTTATCCAAATACCAAGCTTTGTGAACCTATTGATTATGCAGTTGACATAAAGTCGACAGAATTTTTAATTTCATAAAGGTTAAAGATCAATGTCAATAAGTTATTGTATTTGACATACTGCCTTCTCATGAAGTATTCACATACCAAGATTGGTCAACCTTGGTCCTATGGTACAGGATAATACTAGTAACAGACACAAAGCTGGACAGACCGACAATCAAAGTGATTCCTATAAGCCAGCCCCAAGAGTTTGTTGGCTACAGATGTTCTTATTCTGCTCTCTAATAATGTGAAGATACAGAACAGCTATCTGTTGTACGGCTAAATTATAATGTATGATGTGTCATTTTATTTCATTAATTATTTCTTTTTGCCTACACTTTTTGAATCATGTCATACCTCCAATTAGTCAAGATTTCCTGCATCTCCACCTCCTCCTCTCTTTTTGGATTATAGAAGTAAATTTTGCATTCAGTCATTTCAGCAATCTAAAGACATAAAAAATTACACAAGTGTTTTACTCATTGTTGAAAACCCTACTGCCCATCTTGACCCTTTCCTCCGTAATGACGCCTTTTGACACCTCCCCTTTTTTTAAAGCATCCCCCCTTTCTGGAGTTTTAGAGACCTATAACCATGGTTTGACAACAACTGTTGGCTTATTTTGCATCAGGAGACTATTGTCTAAAAAATGAGTGTTTTTTAGCGTGACTGAGGACCGAAAAGATTCTGCCAGTGGGGTCCCAGAGGGGGGTGTGCCCCTCTGTTCTGGACATTCGAAGGGGACATTAGCCCCTTGCCTACAGGAAAGTTTTTGGGTGATACATACTTTCCAAATAGCCTCAACATCACTGAAAAGCTAGAGATTTTTTAAAATTTTGCAAGTTTCTGTGTGTGACATATAATGATTTAAAAAAAAAATTGTTGTAATTTTGTTTGTATAAAGAAATAATCAGGTAACTATGTACCGGGTTTAAAGTATGTACTGATAATGAGTAAATCATATGATTATTCTACAAATTTTCCATAGCTCTTCAATCGACAGGTACCCAGTTTGCCCACACCATGGGAAATAACTCCTATAAACATGCATAGTTTTAAAATCAAAGTAAGAAATGTGCAAATGGTCTATTCATATGGTTAAGATTCTGGAAAGATATGAGAACATTTCAAAGTAAATTGTTACAAATTTCCTAAACTATACTAACTATCAGTGTCCAATGGCCTGCTCTGTGGTAAGTCCCAATAACTACTTCACAATCACTTAGCTGTAAAATAACGTTATAAACTGACATTTTTAAGTCAAAGAGTTTGTAAGGTCTTTGGTTTGTACAAGGAGCAAGTAATGCATCATGTTTTAATTGAAAGAACAACAAAAAATTCATGTGAGCTGCACTTCCTTAATATCATATTGTGTTTACTAAAGTGAAATTGAATATTGTTTATTTTATATAATATGAAAAGCTTACGTCATTTACAAATGGTGCTAAATATATATACAATATAATGTACATTGTCCTGGAATATAAATTTTATTTTGACGAGGCTTAGAACCGGATAGAAAAGCAAGGTTTACCGAGTATCTCTCGCCTGTTTCTTGTCGAGTACAAAATAAAATTTATATCCAAGACGTTGTACATATTTTGTGTTTATCCTGCATTATTTCTGGACAGTATGCAAAGAATAAGACAATATTTCTAATTTTCTAACTGAAGCGAGATAAAAACTTCTGAATGTTTAGCCACAATTACATGACATCATAAGCAAACCTCCTTGTGTGGTGTGGTGTCATAAACAAGGCTTTATTACTAGCATAATAAATTTTAGGTTTATTTGACAGGGTTTATTCGGTTGATACGATAGCAACTGCAGGATAGATAGATTATTTGTTTACTACAAAATTAGGCAAACACATCTATGAAATTACTGTCATCATTAATTAAGATTTATATAAGCTTTACTGCATACCTTATGTCTAGCTTTTTTCATGTTTTCAACTCGGAAATCGCCACTTATTATACCAGTCATTGTTGTCTGTACATAGTGAACCACTTTACGTCGGAGATCATTTTGAGTAGTCACTAACAGGTGCAAAAAAGAATCTAAAACCTAAAGTAAGACACTGACGTATTAATTATAACTTCAAGAAAATTGTTTTATTTAAAATACATGTACTATAATTTAGACAGCATTTTAAAACCTAAACACATCAGCTGTTTAATTTTGTATTTTTTTACTGATGAACCAAGTACAGGGTTTAACATTTTTCTGCGGTAATTAATTTCCTTTCTTTGAACACTGATTCAAAACCTCTAAACCATGCTAAAGTACTCTTATCTATCAGCAGCATTTTTAATTACTTCAAGATATTTTTTTTGTCTGTGGTTTCAAGATATAAGCATAGCTAAAAGCAATATCAAGTCTTAACTTGCTGTCCCTAACATTTATAATAGCAGTTATGAATTCTATTGTAAATTAAATTCATTAAAGGATACAGATAGATTACTTTTTTACTTTGTGTCATAAGCAACTGTCAGTTTGATTAATGCATCTATAAGGCTTTCTGAATTCTATGTTATTCTAAAACCTGACAAAAGATAGAAAATTTATTTATTTGAAGAATCAACTTATTTTTCCATATGAAGTATTAAACATAACCTTATCTGTTAGCCACTCGGTTGGTCTCAGAGATCGAATATCTGTATCTGTGATGATAGTTCCATCTATTTTAGCTACTGGTATGTCAAAGTCTTTCTTTAAAGACCACAGTTGTTGAACAAGATGACTGGCTACAAATATTGAGACAGAGAGTGTATACTATTTCTTTAAAAAAAATGACAAAATAAAAACACATGACAAAAGAATGTGTCCATGGGACACGGATGTCCACACTTCCAAAAAATAGAGCATTTTTTTAAAACTTAATTATAGCTTAAACATAAATTTTACAATTTTATAATTCACAAAGGGACATAACTTATAAATGTCAAGCATGAAATCCATCAACTTTAGAATGTGTCCAAATTTGGTTTAATTTGGTTGAGTCACACTCAAGTAATAGAACAGAAAACTTAAAGTTTATAATTTCGTACTTCATAAAGGGACATAACTCAGAACCATTGAAAGTTGAACAGGAAATGGAGAAATGTTAACCTGCAATTTTATCCATCTCTGTAACAGACACACATGATGTTTCTTTACTTGTCTCACCACTAACACAGAACTCTTCAGCTTCATCACCACATCCTACAAAAAAATCAACTGAAGGATTCATTTTAAACCTGCAGATTAGAACTGTTTACTGCCCCAAAAAAGAAAACAAAGAGAGAAGTAAAATGTTAATATTCTACATATGCAAAGTATTTCACTTTTTCAGTAAATGATGTCAGCGTATCATTTTGTTTACATAAAAGGAATATCACACATATCAGACAAAGAAAGAAATTCCCTTTTTTATATAAAGTCTAGTGAGCTCAAAATGAAAATATCTATATAAACCAGTACAGCTACAGTCCAACATATTTGTGTCAAACCCTTTTTATTTGAATATACTACAGTTGTATCTGAGTTGCCAGCTGATCCCAATTTATTTCTCTACAAATCTATGTAAACACAAAAATTTCAATATTGTTGAGATGAACACCTTTTTATAGTACAAAATTATGTAAATTTATGTTATCCAGTTGAACCTTGAATAAATGGATTTTCCCTTTCCTTCCTTAAATTAAAAATTACAATAATTTATTCATAATCACATTCATATAATACTGCACCACTGTTTGCTTCAAATTCTACTATTTATTTTCGAAATATTTCATAGTAGTCATACAGTATATTTATAAAAATTTGAACATCGGCTCGAGTTGTTTTCACTTATATTTTATCCCAACACGGAATAAAATATGTGCAAGCAAGAAAAGCCTATGTATGAATTATTAGACTACTTTGAGATATTTCAATTCTATTCTAATGGTAAATCTTGTTGAAATAAAGAACATAGAAGAGAACATAACATATTTATGGATGACATCTTTTTGGCAAAGTTTATGACATTTTCATGCACAAACTATACTGTGACATCAATAATTTCAGCATAAAACTGTTATTTAGTAAGATACAAATTGATCAGAATTTATCTCTGGTTATCATGGCTGGCTTTGCTTTTTGCAACATCCTATATTAGAATTTGTAGTATTTAGAATGCAAGTGTATTTGTAATATAAATACAATATCAAAACATACGTCCTTGATTCTGTTTTTTTGTGTAACCATCTTTCTCATTTATCATTTCGTCCACAATCTGTTGACAATTTTGACTTTCTTTCATTGTCTGGGTATCTAACTTCTGAAACTTGACACCAGCTGTTGCACCATCTGTTACCTTCCTTTTCAACTTGAGCTTTCCTGAAATAAAAAGCAATTGGAACTGATATTTTCAATTAAACAAAAATCCCTAGTTAGCAAGAATTTTTTGGCATATTTACTGAGTATGGACTTTACCATTTGTGTTTATACATATATGTTTAGTATATTTCATCGTTACTAATTATTATCATAATAAAAGAAAAGCAGAACTGTAGGAATACTGTTCAGGTAAATAACTGAAATACACAGCATGTAAGAAATTTGCCTGAAAAAAGGGTATTGTAGAACTAAAAAAAATTACCTTTAGTCCTTTTTCCTGATGTGTTCAAATCTTCAGCTGAATCTAATGGTTGACTGGGTAGACCTGTTGTTAATATAAAGTTTATAAAATTCAAGGCATATTGTACTACAGAACACTGAGCTATATGGTAGAAAATGTGAATCTTTGTTGTGGAAATGATGGATTGTAAAAATAAGATATACACTTATAGTAGTTCTGTTCTGAAGCAATGGGACCCCAGAGACATATGATGAAATTGGTATAATGACACTGTATTCAAATTTTATTTATTTGTCTTTGTTTTATATGTTCACCTTGTACTTTGAATGATGTGAAAACTATTCTAGTACATAACAGGATAATATCACATCCACATCCATCAACCTAAGTTAGTAAACAAAGGTTTTCCACAAGTAAAACCCTTTTTTTCAGTATTTTTAATTTTGAAATGCCACCCAAAAGTAAGGCAGCATCAAATTCCTACACTATCAAAGAATTTTTTTTTCTGATTTGCCCTTGATGTCATAATTGTACAAGAATGCAGAAAATCTTTTGTATATCTATGAGAAAATACCTTTGTTAATAATGTGAAAAATATGAATTCTTTTTGGGCAAAGGAACCATATCACCCCTGTTCCAAAATATCTTGATTTACAATGAATAAGCATTTATCATCACACACATGCATATTGAAAATTAAATGCCCCGTAAAACTTATTTTGAAATTGTTTATTTTTACCTGTACATAAATTGTCTCTCACTATTTGGGCTTTTCTACCCACTCGCCGATGATACTTTGATCTCTGGAACTTCTTTCTTCTGGGAAGTTTCCTCATATCACTCCTAACAGGTAACCCATCCTCTTTAGAAGTTCCACTTGAAAGTATGCTTTTGATTTCTGAAACTTTATCTTTAACTGCCTTCAAAGAGTCAATATCACTGCTGTTATATACCAAATTTAAAACAGACTTTAATTCAGACACCAATTCTCTCTGCTGAAAACTGAGATCATCTTTCTTACTGGAAGTAATGTTGAAATCATTAGTCTCAACATCAGCACTTTCATCCTCCTTAACATCAGATGTAGTATCTATGGTCCCCTCATCAACATAGGAAGATAACGCATTATTATCAACCATTAAGTATGGGCTATCTGTGAACAGTGTTGATAAGTCTTCCCATTTCTTGTTAGTGTGGCGAAAAATAGCAAAAAAGTGTTTGCATAGCAAATAATTCTTACGAAAATCATCACACTCACAATAAGGGAATGTAATATCAGTGCCAAGATTGACAACATATTGGTGCTCTTCACTCTTTACACGAAAAACTTGATCTTCCACCTCAACTACATCATCTCTTTTGAACAAGTCACTAGAATACAGCCTTTTCATGCAGTGTTCCACAACATTTCTGGGTCTGTTATGCAAATATTCTGGAATTCCACTAGAATAAGATTTGTAGTTACAACTAGACCTATAATAAAAGAAAGAAATTAGGTATTAAAGTCTGGAAACTTCAATGTTGAACATTTACACATTAATTAGAACTATTTAGAAGCAAAAAATAGAAATAGTCAAACCTATTCAAGACCAGCTGTATTAAGCATAAATTTGTCTTATAAGACCACTATTTTCAGATCCCTTCTTAGTGCCTGTTATGTTAAATGGACCTAT
This sequence comes from Lithophaga nigra, assembly GCA_028566555.1. Taxonomy (NCBI): domain Eukaryota; kingdom Metazoa; phylum Mollusca; class Bivalvia; order Mytilida; family Mytilidae; genus Lithophaga; species Lithophaga nigra. Next base: position 3,939 of record JAOXYJ010329104.1, on the reverse strand, counting down.
ATTAAAAGACCACCTGTCTTATGGTACCATTTTTAATCTCCTTGGAGTGGTCTCTTAAGACTGGTTAGACGATAATGTTGTACCATAACTACTAATTATTAATAGACTACACATGGTTACAGAAAGACAATACTACTGAGAAAAGAAAGTTTCATATTGAATATTAACATAACAGACACACATTATTTTGTAAACAGTCAAAATCTTATTAATATTTATACAATACTGTCATGACTGTTGTATTTATTTATAAACAAGCTTGATTTTTTATTAGCCAAATCTAAATTTTTGCCTCATCAATGGAAATAAATTACTAAGTCAGGCAAGCAAAATTTTTGCATACAAGATATGTAAAAGTTTTTATTGTTTACCTTATCTGCTAATGCCACAAAACTCTGCACATTCCAGCTAACTAAAAATTTTACCTAATTAATTAATATTACTCATGTGCATAATATTACCTAGCTTCTGCAATTTTGTTACAAAACTATAACTGCTAAAACTTATATTTTTAAGCATGATAATCACTCACACTGTGACCTACTCTGTATTTTATGATAAAAACTGAATTTTTGTTCTGCAACGTGCGCTTCCAAAAGTAAGGGCCTAGTCTTGAAAAATCATTTTTCATAAGACCAGTGTTTATTCATGTATCTATGAAGAACATGAAGGTAGCAAATTGGTCAACTTGAGATCATCATGAATCCATGGAAAATCCAAATTTAAGGCAAACAGTTTTAGCAGATTTATCCAAGCTGTACAAAGTACCTGTAGTTTAGCATTGCATAAGTCTGGAAAAGATCCTGCAAAAAATCTTTGATGACAACCTCGAAAAGGTTACTCAATGATCCAGTGCCAGACAACTTGAGGTAGGAATGTTTAAGGGACTTGTTCAGTGTTTCCACACCGTTCGTTGTGGTCACCATGGTATGGAAACCAAGATCTTTAAATGCACGGCACCAACGCTGTAAAATGGAAAACAAATCAATACTACATATAAATATTTGGTTATACAAATCACTGCAATTTAAATTCTTATTCATCTCAATCAGAGTTAAATATATTTGTTGCTAAAGATAAATGATATACATTCCTACTTACACATTACAAATTAAGTATTGTTGTTACATAAATGGAAATAAACCAAATCATGTCACATTACTACATAAATTATGAAACCAATAAATAGCTAATGCTTGGAAAAACAGAAAAAGATTTTTAACACAATACATGTCATAGCTGTTCTAGAATTACTTATATGTGCATTTAGCTTAGTACATAATAGTGAAATGTTGTAGATTATTTGATAAAATTACAATCTTAAATCGTCCGGTTCAATAAGTTTATTTGTAAAATTAACAAGCAAAGCATTTTTATAACAAGTATCAAGTATGTATTTTTTAAAACAAAATATGTTAAATAAAAGACACTAATGAACAACAGAGACATGAAAGAGAAAGCACTTGTGTATCCATCACCAATATACTATATATTTAACAGAAAGAAATTGAAAAGTGTATTATTAAAGCTCCGACAGTGCTAATGTATATATTGCAAATCATAAACTTAAAAAAAAAACTTCAGTAAAAATAGCTGTAGAACATTTATGTATGAAAAAAGAGAAAGTTTACATTGTATCCTTTGATTCTGTTTACACAGCGGATTTTAATTTTGAGGTACACTCTTATATATAAAACATAATTCATTTTAAATGCGTTAATTCAAATATGAACGTTTAGATAATGTCCTTTTGGACTCGTATAGTCTTGATTTAGATTAAAAAACACTACATTGCTGTCACAGTAGGTGAATGTACAGTCAAACCTGCTCAATATACCACTTGTTTTAAGAAAAAAGAAACTTTGATTGGAACATTTAAATGTTTTTCTTATAAAATGTCCTGCATAATATTAAGACCATTACTCTTGAAACTCCGTCGAGTGGCATCTTAAAACAGTTTTGGCTGTGCATAATATATTACAGTGTAGCTCTCCACATGATAATGAAATGGGTTCAAGAAATGTGCATGAACATGTAGGTTTCAATGGAGTATTTGCAGACTGAATACGTTATGATGTATATGTATGATAAATGAATAACAGCTGGGAGACAGGAATGAACTGTGCAAGGAGCTCACGACAATATACATGTAAGAAGCTTATTAAAATGAAGATGTATGATACAAGTATTACTTGAATGAAAATACTTTAATGATTACCAAAACCACATCAAAGTCTTACCATATAGCTAAAATTCAGTAAATCTGTAATATTTAACAGCAATATAACAATACTTACATGTGGTAAATTAGTGCATTAAATGAAAAACAAAATTAAATAATTACTGAAAAGGTTTCTATTACACTCCTATTGTATACACAATTTGCGCTGACAGTCTTATCTCTAGAATTGTGCCATCACTAGCGGATTACATCTGCTTTGTGGGTTCATGCCCAGTTTTGTAAACAAAAAAGGTGCACTCGACTTGCATCCATACATGATAAGGCTTGTCAGTTACCTGACCAAGGTCAGTGGATTCCTGCGGGTACTCCAGTTTCCTCCACCAGTAAAACTGACCACCACAATATAGCTGAAAGTGGCTTAAATAAACCCCTCAACCAACAACTAACAATCTCCTGAATTTCATATGTGATTATTTGAATATGAAGTAAATAAACAATTAAATATTTCATAAAAATTATTACATATGATTTGTAATAGTTTTGTATAATTTCAAACTTTTGACTACAATGAGAGAATTAATACCATCTAATAGCTTCTAGTAAAAGTCTATGCCTCGGAACAATTTACATGTACTTAAATTTTCCCTCATACATGTCATGAAATCCCATGTCCTAACTGTTTCATTGCACCAAACAACTTCTATGATGCATGTAGTCATTTTGCATTAATTTTCAGAGAATTTTTGTCTTTTTTGCAAATAATTCTTTGATTTCAAAGGACATATTATAGCATTAAAACTATTTCTTCTCATACAAACCTCCTTAATATTCATCCATTTGTTTCTGACATAATTCTGGACAGCAGTACTGTTCTTGAACCAGTCACTGCTGTGTAAATCATCGACTGCCACATCAAATTCATTGATAGATGGTGCATAAGCAATTTGTCTCATCTTTTCTAGAAAATCATCTCTGATGACTTTATACTCTGAAATGTTTACCATTCTATCCTTATAATCAAAAATCATGACCAATGTTGCGAATTTCAGCAGTGAAAACTATGCATTCATGTACAATTTCAGCGGAAAAATAAAAACAGTATTAAAAGCTAACAAAAGGGGAAATTGTGAGAACTATATTTTGTTTGCTAACTCAAGTGTCCAATACAGAGTTCAAGAAATATTTACTGTCGTTTTCAAAAAGGGTGTATCAAAATGAATGAAACCCTATGGTTTGTGATTTAGGCATTTAATATTTCAATGCTATTACACTTAAATAAGTATTGGTGAGAAAATATTAGTTGAATTTTTCTATTATTTTTTAGTAAATTGTTGAAATTTCAAACCTTTCTAGCTATTTTATATAAGTTTAACCTGATCAATAGTATAGGTTACATGAATCGCACATTCATTCCCTTCATTCTCTCAAAATTTTATCATGTGTTTAAAATCTTCTTTTGAAGCAACTGCTTCTAAGGAAAGCCCTATGCTAAAAATAGCATTATAACTTATTGGTTTTTGATATGGACTTCCACATGTTGGCTGCTACCAGTACTGAGATGTTACAAACAGGAACTGCAGTCTGCTGGTCTAAATTATGAAGGGTACTTCGCATTTGTGTAATTCCAAAAAAATAAACATCTTGAATGGTCCATTAAAGTGAAAAAACATGTTAAATTTTCAATGGAAGCCAAATTTATTTAACAATACTAGCCTGAGACCCGCGCCAGCGCGGGATCTGATTTTGAATTAAACATG
>JAOXYJ010329103.1:0-44148 GCA_028566555.1 Lithophaga nigra | reverse complement strand
GTTGGCCGAATGGTCTAGGGCGCTGGACACAGTGCAGGCGATGGAGCCATAGATGTCACACCAGCGTGAGTTCAAATATCGCTGAGGAAAGAACAAAAATCTGTCATTCACTTCTAACACTGTTGGGTTGATTTTCATGCGTTATATATGATTATAATGTTAACCTTGTATATCTGATGTTTCAGAGATCCAGTGGAAAAGGTACATTGTAATGTTGTCACATATTTAGACGTTTGTAAAATTGATTTGGTGTGGTATATTTTATAGCGTAGTTGGTCGAGTGGTCTAACGCGCTCGACACAGTGAGGCGATGGAGCCATAGATGTCACACGAGCATGAGTTCAAATCCCGCTGAGGGAAGAACAAAAACCCGTCATCCACTTCTAACACTGTTGGGTTGATTTTCAGGCGTTATATATATATACACATATAATTTGTATTATGAAATTTGTGTAGAATATATATATGTTAAAGAACATCAGTTACTTACTATTTTCTGTCTCCAGTCTTCTAACCAATGTTTTAAAAGCTAGAAAATCTGTTCTAAATCCTGATATAAACTCTGCCAGGTCTCTCGATTCTACATAATTTTCACGATAAGAGAAAGCAATTGTTGGCAATATAAAAATAAAACTCCAGAGAATTTCCATAATGTTTTATCTTTCCAATATAGATACATTCTAACAGATAAAATGTCAAGTTTAACACAAAGGTTATCACTATTCCGACATGTCAGTTGCGTGGTAAACATGTCTTAAATGAGTTCTGATAGGCGCAATCTAAAGTTCAGAAAAACTTTTTTTAAATGCATTTCAAATCTATATTTACATCCAAAAGTCAGGTGTTAAACATAATGGTACATCGGATCCATCCTGTTTCTGTCTGATGTCCCGATTGATCGATTATAATCGAAAATCAATCGATTATGGCAAAAAAGTGATGATCGAGCTGAAAAATTAATTTTGTATTACATCAGAAACCTATTTATATACACAATATTGCACAATATTACATATCTCAAACTTAAACCGGATCACACAATAAAAACGTATGAACTATCAAAGAAAATGACAAAATAATAAATAATTACTGATTTTAAATACAATATACGTGTCATTTGGAATATCTGGTATGAAATTAGAAGATATAGTGATTTTTTTCTGTTCTTTACAGATTCCGATTTTGATCGATGATTAGTTTTTTCCACGAAACCAATGATCGGGTGTGAAATTCCTTCCAATTCCCAACACTACTGTCTGACAAAATATTTAGAAAGGATTATATATGGTAAATGTACTATTCTGGTCCCTAAGCATTGCAAAAATGTAGCGTCTCCAGAAAAAGGTACAAAGTACTTTATCTTAACTTTCAAAGTCTATTCTTTAAATTATGACCCTATGTTGGTACAAAAACGTAAATCTTAATTTATATAACTGGTTTGGAATTCCACGAACATGGCAAAAATATGTTATTTTGGTAGTTTTGTCAGCTAAAAGTATCGCCGTTTACCATGAGGCGACGGTTTGAACAAACACGATTAAATGATCCATTATTCTCCATGTGGTGATACATCCATGCTGAACAGAAGAACTTTTTTCATCGAATTGCTCATATCAAACGATAACATTTCTCCTCGCATCATGCATATTTTACACAATAACGTTTACCGGTAAATTCGCAGAGCTCTTGCATGAGTTTCCCCCAGGTTCTCGATTTTATCCATCAGTTAAACTAGTTCACATGATATTGCTGAATGTTGCGTTAAGCTCCTTTCTGTAAATCAAGGAACCGACCTACTGTATTGATTGCTCCAAAATAAGGAAATCAATACACTCTAGAAAGCAAGAAAAATGTCACCTTCCTTTCGCCTCATGAATATCACAACAATAAACAGTCAAAATATTATACATAAAGTAAGTAACAATGCTCTTCTCGAAGGTTTATTCCTAGATACACAGAAGGGTAACTTTCATATATAGTACTCTTGAGAAGTCCAAATTCTGAAAGCTAGAATAAATAACGAACAATTTAGATAATGATTTTCTATCTGTTTTAATCTGGGTATAAAAGGAATCCAGAAAAATTGGAAAATCCATAGATATTGCAAGAAGCGTTAGCACCTCTATTCCGTACCCAGATACGATCTCCTACGTTGGCATGTGTTACGACATAGGCAACATCTCCGTTATAATTGGATCCACTAACAGCAAACGCTGTAGCCAGAATTGTATCCTCTTTTATAATATCTACCATACATTTTGAACTAGAGAGTACACGTATTGATGTCTGGAAGACATAGTATCCGGCAGCTGGAGTTGTAAAAACACCTAGGTATGGACTGTAACTAGCTGTCATGTTAGTCACGTTCCCATCAAATTTTATAATTTGTCCTATGCCTAAGTTGTTAATGGTTTTAGTAACTTGGAAAGTAAAGGCAACTTTATTTGTGACTGTAAAATAAAAATAACAAAGAATGTTTACAATTAATTTTATACAAATGTGTGATCATATCAAGAAAGAAGAAATATTGCGGAAGCTTATCAGTGCCACAGAGTTTTTATTATTTATTTATTTATTGCGTTAATATGAGTAAACCTCTCTACGATTTTTTGAGACCTTGTCAACCATCTTCCCCCAAGTATTCGAAAAATCGAGATGGGTGTAAAAAATAAACCCTGAATCCATTTGATGCAAAAAAAAAAAAAACAACAACAAAAAAAACAAAAAAAAACCAAAAAGTTTTCAAATTTACCCGAAAACAATAACAACAATAAAAAATATATAAATGAATAAATCTGGTTCGATGTGTTTCCCGTTCTCCCCTCCTCAAATTCAAAATAATCTGCCTTTATTACTGTCTAGTATTCTTATAAATACTATCTACATATAGCATATTTCATTATCATAACAAAAGTGGCAGTAATTGTAGGACTACGTCGTTCCAGTTTGCCATGCTGAATGTCCTGTATAAAGATTTATTAACATGACAGATGTACATATTCAGACAGACCATTTTGTTAGAAAGAAGCTTCATTTTATTGGACTCGGTGGGTTATTGCACGTAAACTGTGCTCACCGACTATAAAACAGAGCTACTCCGTTCCTTTTATGTTATTACTGTGTGAGTTTTCAGTCATGTTTATTCACATCCGCCTCCTTTCTTATATACTCAAATGTCAATGTCTACTTCGTGTGTGAAATATATATAAGGTGAAGTTACCTGTAACTAAATCATAGTACAGTGACATCAAGTAAGCTTACAAGACAAACTCTCATCCAAACACTAGTGGAAATATTTCCTTTGAAAATGCCGTGAAAAGCCTGTGAAAAAAGGGTCCTTTTCACATGTTTTCCATGGGCTTTTCACGACAACCCGTGAAAAATTACCCGTGAATTCAAGACGTGAAATTCTTGTGAAATAGCCGTGATGAGTTGCAACCTGAAAACCCCGTTAATTTGCCGTGAATTTTTATTCACGGGGAAAAGAGGAGAAAAATGTCACGGCATTTTCAAGACCCAAAATTTTACGGGGTTTTCATTCCAAGGATCAAGTTTTCACGGCAAATTGACGGGGTTTTCAGGTTGCAACTCGTCACGGTATTTTCACAACAATTTCACGCCATATTTTCATGGCGAAATTCCACGGAATGCCGTAATAAACCCGTGACTTATAATTTGCTATCAATCACTACAGAATTATAAGCTAAATATACATCAAGCCGATCTGTAACTCCTATGTAATTTCAGTTACACTAGTAGTGGATCAGTTATTCTTTGAGAAATCTGCAGGCAGACAATATATATTAATGCAAGTTCACGCCAAAAACAATACATGGATTCCAACTTCCTTTGACAGGAATAAAAAACTCAGCAATTGCAAAATACCCTGCCCATATATGGACAAAATTAACAAGAAAACTGCCTGGGGAGATATACATGTTTAACTCCATTGATACGGTCCAAAATCAATAGAAACATAAAATATCATTTTGATCATTGAAGTAGATCGAACTCGTGTTATGGTACCGGTGCAGAAACCAATTTTTTAATCCCAAAATGACAAAATGCTGTACTGAGAGATAGCTCATTGCATCGAGTCCATATAACAGAGTTCCTGCTTTCCCACATTGGAATGAAGTGTCAAAAGTTCATTTGAGTTATGGTGCGGAAACCAATTTCAGATGCCATCTGATTAACAGTATCACCCAATACCTGGACAATTTTTGTGTAAAACTACATGTACTTGAGCTTCCTGCTTAGTTATTTACAAAACAAGTAAAAAATGAAATATTATCATATTTTAAAACTTTATCTATATGTGACAACATTTTGGCACACATTAATGATCATGGATCTTGGATAGAAATAGTCACATATCAAAAAGTCTTGGTTTTTTTTTTATTCTTGGCCCCTGTATTTGTAAGGCATCCTGATGATCCTCTTCATCTGAATTCATTTCCTGGTATTCCCAGAATTTATTAGTCTTTTTTTTTTAATATTAGCAGATTTAGAGGTTTGCACTTCAGCTGGTTTCATTATTGAACCTAGGCCTGCAGCATCTGGTTTTGGGATTGCCCCTGAAGCAGCTGGTTTTGCTTTTGATCCTGCAGCTGGTTTTGCCTTTGACCCTGTAACAGGTGGTTTTGTGTTTGACCCAGCAGCTGGCTTTGCTTTTGACTTTGCAGCAGCTGGTTTTGCTTTTGACCCTGTGGCGTCTGGCTTCATTTTTGACCCTGCAGCAGGTGGTTTTGCTATAAATATAAAAGAAGGGATATCAATGTAAAAGAACACGTACAACTAAACATTATTTTGTTATTGTTGATAATTAAAGAATTTTCAGCTTAAGGTTTACTTATCATTAACATTTCACGTATGTGCACATTTGTGTGCTTGCTATAATTCCACATTTTTTTTTTAAATAACGTTCTATCAACCATCTTTTTTTACCTTGCTGCAACGTTTTTCACAGGAAATATTTCTTTTTAACAGTATTTTCATTTCTTTCTAATTGGTAATTACATAATTCTCAAACACATGCAGATTATTAGAAAAGACACGACTGATTATTATACCATACATCTGCAATAATCTATAGTGTTTAATGACATTTTATACATTTTCTATCATATCGTATGGTCTCCCCTAATTTTAACCTTTCTAAAGAAGGCCCTATTGTCCTCCATGGAAGACACCTAAATTGTCTCAATATGCACTAGAACTGATAACATCATTTAATAACATCAACATTAGATGAGCAACCCAAATTATGTAACAATAACTTGTAAGGCCATATAAATCGATGAACATCAAAACTTCCAACCCTCTTCTGGACTGAGTTCTAGGTGTTCGCCTAAATAGAAGATAGCAAGTTTGTTTTGCATTGCCTTCCTGCTGCCTGCTAAAATTTCAATGTTGAAAAGAGGAATTAATATAATAAAATGTTGCTCTAGGAAACATACATTCATTTTCTATGGGACTATTATTTTCTTTATTTTGTAAATACCTGCAAGAGTCTTTTCCATTTTCTCATTCTTCAGAAGTTTTGACTTCTTCCACAGGAATTTTGATTTTTCCTGAAAAATATGTTTTTCAGTATTTATCAGATACATAAATTTTTGTATGCTTCCTGTTCTTCAAAAACCAAATAACATAAATTGTGTTACAAATTTCATTTCCTTGAATAAGATGAAACTGAAAGGAAATCATTATGATGCTTGTCAGCAGTTTCGCACATCAGTTACACCCGTTTCCATGATTGTATTAGGTGATAGCTTACGAGGACTTTAATGTATATTTTTTTCAATGAAATCTAATTAAATTTTAGCTGTTTATATTGTGACGGCGGGAGTGGTGGATCTAAACAGTAATGTCTTTTTTGCTGTGGTCAGATACATTGTTCACTTGAACATTTACCATTAATTACATATTTATTAATTATGTAGTAACTAAGATGACTCACGGAACTTTCTATGCATAGATAAAAGCTGGAAGCCGTTGCAACTTTCCTGTATGTAGTTGTGTAAAAAAAAAACCTAAATATAACAGCTCACCTGTAACTCTTGAAAAACAGTGAAGCCATCTGCAGTTGGCATAGGGAGGTTAATCTCCTCTGCAACAAATTGCACTGTGGGTCTTTTTCTGTGTAACACAAGTTCACAAAAATGTCCTGAAATCATCAAAAATGCAAGAAATATACTAAGTCCATATGCAATAAACTCACATTTTTAAAATAAGAATTTGTAATGAGCTTCTGCATATTTCAGTTTCAGGGTCAACAGACATAATTTAAAATGTGGACTATCGAAGGCCAATCCTTGCCATATTTGGTTTAAATTAGCTTTATGGTTTCAGAGGAGATTTTTATTCCCATGGGGTCCTACATTAAATTAAACCTTATAATCTATCGATTATATAGAAGTCTCCCAAACGAATGCATTCAAACTCCCAACATGATATGAACGTACCCCATTTTTCAAAAACCATAACATTAGTGCACACCTATGTTGACCAAAACCTGAATGCACATTTATGTATACTAGTGAATGTTCCTTTGAAGTTTCATTGAAATTATATATGCAGTTACTGCAAAAACTGATGTTAAAGCTGATTGGATAATGTCTGTTTCCATGGCAACGGCAGTCATTTTTCAAAAACCAAAATTTAAATGCACATCTACACATGTTGATGAATGTTCTTGTGAAGTTTCATTGAAGTTCTGCTAGTAGTTACTGAGAAAACTGATGTTTAAGCTGGTTGGATAATACCTGTTTCCATGGCAACGGCAGTATTTTTCAAAAACCAAAACCTGCATGAACATTTATGCATGCTGGTGAATGTTCCTGTGAAGTTTCACTGAAATTCTGTCTGTAGTTACTGAGAAAACTGCTGTTAAAGCTGATTGGATCTGTTTCCATGGCAATGGCAGACACTTTTCAAAAACCCAAACCAAAATGCATATCTACACATGCTGATGAATGTTCCTGTGAAGTTTCATTGAAGTCCTCCTAGTAGTTACTGAGAAAACTGATGTTAAAGCTGATTGGATAATATCTGTTTCCATGGCAACGGCAGCCATTTTTCAAAAACCCAAACCTGGTTGCACATACAGGCATGCTGGCGAGTGTTCTTGTGAAGTTTCACTGAAATTCGATATGTAGTTACTGAGAAAACATGTTAAAACTGATTGGATAATGCCTGTTTCCATGGCAACGGCAGATACTTTTCAAAAACCCAAACCTAAATGCACACATGCTGATGAATGTTCCTGTGAAGTTTCATTGAAGTTCTGCTAGTAAGTTCAAAAACCAAAACCTGAATGCACATCTATGCATGGTGGTGAATGTTCCTGAGAAGTTTCATTGACACTGTATTAGTAGTTATCGAGAAAACTGGCGGACAAGTTCAGCGTGGAAGAAGAAAGAAGAAGAAGCTAAGAATATAAGAAGAAACTTCGTTTGGGAGACTTAATTATGTCCAACGGTGGTGGCCACCTTGGATGATGGACCGACTTGTCCGATACAATTTTTAAAGACTATATGCCCCATTTTTGGTGCCATTTGGCTCTGTGGTTCTGCAGAAGAAGATTTTGTAATAAATTTTTCGCTTAACTACAGCTAATTTGCATAAACAGCAATGGCAGCCATCCTGGATGACCAACTGACTTGTCAGATGTGATTTAGAAAGAGGACCCCCGAGGACTATATCTACCAACTTTGGTTCCATTTAGCTCAGGCCAACCTTCAAAATTTTTTTCTTTTGCTGTTTCATGACTCCGGTAATTTATTAGTGAGTGGGTAGGTAGGTAAATTATTTTATTTTATTCTTCAAAATCTTAAAAGCAAAAAAAAAAAAGAAAGAAAAGAAACAAACAAAAAAAACCTGAAATTTAAATAAAATAAATTCTTTTTTGAAAACATCAATAATATTTTTTGAGTAGGGGCAATTTTTCTGGGTAGGTAGTGAAACAGCAAACAAACTTAATTTTAAGCCTCAGTGGTTCTGAAGAGGATTTTAAAAGTTTACCCATTTTCGACCAATCGGATGCCATGGCAGCCATCTTGGATGGAGAACAGAGTCATCAGATACAATTTGAAATGCGAACTCCCAGGGAATCATATCCCTGCAAAGTTTGCTTCCAATTGGCCCAGTGGTTTCAGAGGAGAAGTCTGAAATGTGAAAAGCAAACGACGACGACGGACGCCAAGTGATGGCAAAAGCTTACATGGCTTTCAGACAGCTGACCTAAAAAACTAAAGGACCCTAAAATATAACAGGCATATTAACATAAGCCCACACCAAACTCCAGAGGCCCTTGAGAGTCCGTAATTGTTTACTTTGTTTTCAAACAGCTAAAACCAGTTTCAAGAAATCAAGTATCTATCATTACATCATTCTTGCAAACTGGTGCATTCTTGAACTGTGAACAAATTCTGGTCAATTCTAGTATGTATCAACAGTATTCAGTTACAAACATTATATATCACAACTCTATGTCAAAAAAAAAGTTTGTGACTCCCTCTGCTCTGAAAATTTTGAAGATTTTCAAGGAATGTTACTCCAAGATGGTATACAGTATAACTCACATATCGAACACGGATATAATGAATTAATATTTTAAGCGAACTGTTTCTCTGTCTCCAACCAAACTATTATATAATACACAAATTCAGATATTGCGAATTTGGTTATTTAGAATATTCGAATATAAGGAACCAAATTTCAATCCCCGACAACAAAAAATGTTCATAAATTTCTATTTTTTAGCAAATTCAATCAACATTTCGAACGAATATTTGTCATGAGGCATATTTTTCAAAAATTATCTTCCGATATACATGTAAATGTTTGGATCATCAAAACTGTGAGAAGATTGGTTTGTCCATACAATTTCAAAAGGAACATAAACCCTAAATTCTGTTTTTATATTATTTGCCATGTGAATGTCGTCAATTTACTGTTACAGGGAACTTCGTTATAAATACAATGAAGTTCGTTATATGGACAGACAGAATTACAGACATAACAAACTAAATTTTCATGTCCCTTGGAATTCGTTATCACCAAGTTTTAATGTATGGTACATACATTGTACCTTATATTTATGTATGTGATGCAATACAATATGATGTACTTACATACAAATTTTACGATCTCTATATACTGCGATTCCAAGACATGATTTATTTATCTCAAATTTTAGCAATTTTCATATTTCAAGGGGCAAAAATCTGGAGGACCTATAGGTACTGAACTCAATTGCAAATATTCACTAGATCCAACTCTTTAGGTACTTGTATTATAAAACAGGCACTTTAACTCCTTGTAATTACAGAGGAGATAATTATGTAAATTTCCTACCCTCATTTACTACAAGGGGCATAACGCTTTGAATGTCCGGACATGAATTCAACCAAGTATTATCTTGACAACTTACAAAGTTAAATACTACATTTCAGACTTCAACTGTTTATAGTTATTAAGCAATAATTTTTTACAATTGGCAATCCCACTTTTTAACAAAGGGCAATAACTCTATAAAGGAGAAGTGGAAAAACTCAATTTCTTGAGTGAGGCCCATGGCAGCCAAATGTCACTTGCACATAAAAATAAAAGTTGTTTCATTATTTCATTGCACAGTTATTTGCCTGAATGACTACGGATAGACAGATGACAGCGTGATGACCATATCCCCTACTTTTTAAAAGTCAGAGGATAAAAAGTAGCCTTGAACATGGAACATATGGACTTTTTTCATACAGATTCTGAAAATAATCTTCAAATTAAAGGCTAACAGCTGCCCATATATTATTCTGGATCTTCACATGAGATATCTCCTGTTTGTGTTCTATATCCCTGATCCATCAGACAGGAGATATGTATTCCCTGTGAAGCCAGAATAAATTTCATACTTTACTGTAGTGCTTTCTTTTAACAAAATCATTTATGATTTGTGTGAAATGTTATTATTACCTTTACCATCCACTTTACCAGAGCTTAGTTTGCTTACAACTTTCAATTAAAATGTAGAATACTGATGATGGTTGTGGCAGGAGGTAAACTTTTTTTAATAGCATTTTGTCATGTTATGAAAAGTGAATCTCTTTGTTTCCACCATTTTTAATAGCAAACAATGAATTCTGATTATCATCCTTTAACATGAAAGCATTACTACAAACGTACAGTGCAACTTGAGTATGCTAAACATCTCTAATTAAGCATCAAATTTATTGTGAAATTTAGTTACACATAATTTTTCAGTAATTAATTGTACTGAAGCAATGCCATTCTGAATGCATGGCCCACATCCCATGAGGATACAGAATTTAACCCCTGCCTGATTAATCAACTAAATTGCACGAATACACTACCCTAGATAATTCACTCAAATAGAATATCAATTTCGGACGAGATAATCATAAATGAATCTTAATAAATTTATTATAATGTATATTTATTATGTTAGAATATACAAACCTAAGGGATCATCTGGCAAATTTGTGCGGGAAACAATGCCTGTTCCTAATGTCAGCTCCCCATTCATTATCATAACTGTGTCTCTGTTGAATGAAAACAGATTTAGTTAACAGTTACAAAACTGGACAATTTACAATTATGTACATATACTGAATGAATTGTTTTATGTGAATGAAACTAGAGGATCTCAAGAGCCTGTTATTGTTCAATTATTTTTCAGATGGTTCAATACCAGTTTCATGTACTGTAGCTTTGTTTTAATTGGTTTTAGATTTCTGGAAAGATTCTGAACATACATATGAGTTGTGTCGGCAGCCATTTCAGCATTCATATTAGCACAAAAGCATCAAAATTGCTAAAGGACCATCCAAAGATAATTCATGCACAATTCTGGTTTAATTAGTCCAATTCTATCTAAAAAAACTTTTAAACATATTTCCCAATAGGGTCCTATGTTAACAGTCCAGTAGTTTCTAAGAAAGATTTTACTGTGCTGTTACCATACCCATAACCATTTATGTATACCTATTGTGCCATAAATTTGACAAGTTTGCAATCCAAAAGTGGTCTCCAAGTTGCCAAATTGGATTAGGTATCACAAGAAGTAATAAAATCAGTATTCACCACAATCTGAACTTAGTGTTGGGCCAATGATCGACTCTACTCGAAAGTTGATCAGTTTAGGGTAACTAGTTCTGATAACCGGTATCAAAATTCCATAATTGATTAATCAATGAAAAAACAGTCTTGGCGAAATTGTTCTTGACTTTGTCTGATCGAACTGCAAATTTGGACTTTTTCTACTATATGCTCAACTAAAAAATCAAATGTTTTTTGTCTGACTGAATGAAATTTTGTCTGACATGTCAGATGGTCAGACAGTATTTCGTCAAGACTGAAAAAAGAAAATAGGATAAAATTTTTGTTTTGATTTTAGGAGTTAGTGTGGTGTACACCAATTTTACATGTTTTAGGGTAATTTAGGTCTTACTTGTTTTAATTTTCCAGTTCCCCCATGTTTCTCAATTTTATTTACCAGATAGATCAAGTGGAGGACAAAATTAATTTTTTGTAACCCATTTATAAACCGATGGTGTAATTGATAGTCGATCAGTTCAGTGTTTATGATTATAAACCGATAATCAATTGTGATTTTTTAACCAATTGCTCATCACTACTTGAACTTATATTCTATTTCTGCTAAATGTGTAAGAATTCTATGCCTAAACTATTTTTGCAATTTGAAAACTTCTACTGAAATGTAAAATGGTCAAGGTTAAGATAACAGCACAATCACAATATTCCTATAAATATCCTATGTTAAACTATGTACCATGGTGCCAGCCATCTTGGCTGTCCATTCATCACGAAAAACATGTATTTTGTAAAGACATATCCAATGATTATTCATGAGCATGATATGATTTTATAAATCATTTCAATGGCTTCTGAGAAGAAAATTTTTCCCCTAGAGTTCTGTGTAAAACTATGACACATGGTGGCAGCCATCTTGGAATTCTCGTTCATCATAGAACTCAAACTTTGTACAGATCAATCCAGTGATCATTCATGTACAGTTTGGTTGGATCAGTTCAGTAGATTATGAGAAGATTTTTAAAAATTTGTTAAACTATGTCCCACAGTGATGACCATCTCAGATTTCTGATCTTCAGTAAAAAAATACAGATTGGTAAATTAACGACCATCAAATGATGATTCATGTAGAGTTTGTGTTCTAAAAGTTCATGATCAGTTCTTTCTAAGAAGATATTTACTCATTTTCCCATGAAGTCCTATGTTTATCTATGTCCCTCAGTGGTTGACCATCCTGGATCTCTGTCTGCCACAAAAAGCAAAAACTTTTGTAAAGTACCATCTAATTAAAGAACATTCCTACAATGTAGCAATTCTGTCAGTGGTTTCTGAGAATATTTTGACATTTCATCCCATCCAGCCAGACGAGCTAATAACAACCCTCTCACCCCCCCCAAAAAAAAAACAACAAAAAAACCTCTTGTTAGTTCAACAGCGGGTACTTCATGATGGAAATTTACCAGTTACATGTACTTGCCAAACAGTTTATGCAATATATTTCTCACAAATCTGTGGAACTATCAAAAGAACTAGAAAATGATGAAATTGACTTTTGATGGGTAAATATAAACTGAAGTAAATAAATTCAATTTCTAAATAGTAGTCCTACCCATTTGACAATCCACTGTCAGCTTTTTTATTGTCAGTCTTTCCAGTAGACGGTTCCACTAATAATTTCACTCCCTTATTTGCATGTGTTGATGCAACTTTCTTACGTGAAACTTCATCTCCCCGTTTCTCATCAGATTCCTGTATTGTACTTATTAAACCTTCCATGGGTACATCTTTTTTTTTCTTAAAGTCTGTACTGTCTGCAGCCTTTTTACGCTTTAAATAAATCCTTCTATTCTCTAGTCTCTCCAACAACCTTTCCTTTACATATTTTCTATGTGATCCCAACTCCGGACATGATGTCAGCAACTGAAAAACATATTCAACATTTCTTTTCTAGGATATTAATCTAGGTTAAATCATATATGATCTGGAATTGAGCGAGTTACTGTAAAGTGGTTAATTTGTGAATTGATAAGCGAGACCTGCTTGTAATTTTTATAGTTTGTGATTCCACATACTTCTCAGGTCATGTACATATCAAAATACATTTCTGCAATGGCTAGCTTCACGAGTATTAATAAAGTTGGCAATAATAAACCCCTCATGCAAATTTCCCACTTTACAGTACTACATGTAGTAATACAATGTACTGTTAAATCTGCTTCCTGCAAAGTTTTTATCAGCTTACAAGTGTATGAACCACATGTCAGAAAGAATTTTGCAAACTTTAAAATTGCTACAAAATATGTAGTTCACAAAGCATTATCACTTCAAAATAAAAGATAATTAAAACATGCTTTTGTCAGTTTGTATCATTCTCATGCAAACTTCATGCATAACACAAATTAGACCACTGCTAAAATTTCTGGATGTCTCTGTCCAACTGCACACTGTGTACACTGTATGTTAAGGCACATTAAATAAATTCATAGATTTCTCATGTATTGCCTGCTGCCCATTTTTAAGTTAAACTTGGAGTTTTGAAAATTTTCAAGTTTTCATTTTCCCTCTTTAGTTTTTGAAGAACGAATTTCACAGAGAAAAAAAATGAATAGAATCTAGAAGAAAGCTATTGGTTAGCCGAAATATTTGTGAATTTATAATGATATTTTGTTACATAGTATATACAGTCCACTCTCATTATGTTGAACTCGAAGGGACCAGTCAATTTACTTCGACTTAACTGAAAATTCGAGTTAGAAGAAGTGAATTTAGCTAGATTCTACTGTACAGGGTCCAAAATTTCACTTCAAGTTATCCGATAATTTGACTTATCTATGATCGAGATAACGAGGGTCAACTGTATTTTGGTGTTGTTGTACAACTTTTGAGATGTTTATTGAATTATTTTTGTCTATACTGTTTTGTTAATTTATTAATGATCTGACACCCTGTAAGATTGATTGTTGACTTATTTTTACACGTTTTAGGTTAAAAACATTTTTGCTTCCTATATAACAAGATTGAGAAAAAATAGGTTGGTAGGTAGATAGTTTGAAATTTTCATTGTAATAAAGTTTTAAGTAGGCAACAAAAGATATGATAAGTAAGGTTTATACGAGAAAAACCAGTTTTATTTCATTTGGCCTAAATATGTCAATTTCAGGCTTCCTTTCTTGGTAACCTAAGAGATACTAGAGTTGACATGCATTCATTTTGTTTCTGTTCAAACCTCAACAAGTAAAAATGTTCTACTTTAATAGGGTGTGAATCTGATTTCAAATAAACAAATTACCGATAAGTATGAGTGATCAGACTGACATACAGCAAGAGTTTTCCACTATCAGTGTCGCAGGAAACATAAACAAACAGCTCCACATATATAGTATGATATGACCACAGCAAGTTGACAAGAGAAAATCACTGAACTCCGCTAAATAAATAAATGTGTGGACACAGAAATCTGCAGCTTGTCACTGATTTCATGTTGGCACGAAACAATTTTCAGCAAAATGACTTTTGGCCCATCCAACCATATTTGAACTTATTAATCTCAGAAACCGTAAGAGATAAACAACATCTGATGGCATACTGAAAGCTCTTTTCAAGAGGAATTCAATGAAAAAAAACATCATACATGTAACTGGATGAAAATAAAACTTCTGTACATCTAGCAAAATGATGAAATTTAGTAATTTTAACCTCTCTTATCTCAAAAACTATAAAAGACACAAAAAATTAGTTCCAACCACTCTTGAAGCAGTCGCAAAAACTTTTTTGGAAGACTGAATAAAAAAGTTACAAATTTTGAAAATTGCCCTTTAGACCCCTTTTATCTTGCAATAGGTAACAGTAAAAGTTACAAAAAATCCATTGGCATACTTCAGAAAGGTATTTATAGTAGGAATTGAATGAAACTAGAGGCTCACCTGGTTTCCTAGTGGATTCAGGTTAGTATTCGATTTGACACATGATTCTAGAGAAATATTTCAAATTTTCTATTTTTAGTAATGGTGTCGGCCATGTTTAATGGTGGTTGGGGGTCATCAACCACAATTCTTAAAAGGGGAACATAAATGTATCATTTACTCCTGGTTTCCTAGCAATTAGCCTTTTACATGATTTTTTAGAATTTTTTATTGAATTTTTTGTCAAATTTTCTATTTTTATTAATGGTGGTTGGGGTCATCAACCATAATTCTTAAAGGGGGTCATAAATGTATCATTTACCCAAAGTTTGGTAGCAATTGGCCCTTTCAATGATTTTTCCAAATTTTTTTATTGAATATTTGTCAAATTTTCTATTTTTAATAACGGTGGCAGCCATGTTTAATGGTGGCTGGGGTCATCAACCATAATATTTAAAGGGGATCATAAATGTATCATTTACCCAAAGTTTCGTAGCAACTGGCCTTTCACATGATTTTTCAGAATTTATTTTATCAAATTTTTTGTCAAATTTTCTATTTTTAGTAACAGTGGCAGCCATGTTTAATGGCGGTTGGGGTCATCAACCATATTTTTAAAGGGGTCATAAATGTATTATTTACCCAAATTTTTGTAGCAATTTGCTCTTTATACGATTTTTCAGATTATTTTTTATTGAATTTATTGTCAAATTTTCTATCTTTAGTAATGGTGGCGGCCATGTTTGATGTTGGTTGGCATCATCAATCATAATTCTTAACGGGGATCATAAATGTATCATTTACCCAAAGTTTCATAGCAATTGGCCCTTTACATTTTTCAGAATTTTTTTGTCAAATTTTCTATTTTTAGTAATGGTGGTGGCCATGTTTGATGGCGGTTGGGGTCATCAACCATAATTCTTAAAGGGGATCATTAATGTATCCTTTCCCCAAAGTTTGGTAGCAATTGGCCCTTTACAGGATTTTTTATAATTTTTTGTTGATTTTATCCTGTTCTATTTTTAGTAACTGCAGCCATGTTGATTGTCTAATCAGCATAAAATGAGGTAACTTTGTACAGGACCTTCCATTCATTATTTCTGCGAATTAACAATTCATTTGGCCAAATAGTTTCAGAGGAGAAGATTTTTAAAATTTTAACCAATCAGAAACTAGTATTGCCCATGGCGGCCATGTTAATCGTCCGACCGGCACAAAACAGGAAACTTTGTAAAGGACCTTCCTTACATCATTCCTGTAAAGTTTGGTTTCAATTGGCCCAGTGGTTTCAGAGGAGAAGATTGAAATGTGAAAAGCTAACGATGGACGACGTACGCCAAGTGATGGCAATAGCTCACATGACCCTTCGGGTCAGGTGAGCTAAAAACAGCATTAAAAGTGGATTCCACATCCTAAAATATGAAAATTGATTTTCACCCCTTTTTGGTCCCTAACAGTAATTCTGAAACCGTACATGTATCTCCATTATCAATCCCAACCTTTAATTTGTACCTTATTAGAACAAAAATTTTTGTGCAGAAATCGTTGTTTACAAACAGATTACAATAACAACAACAGACCCATAACATAATATAACTGCAAAAATTTTGTGGTCATATGAAAATAACATATTACATCTGTATGCTGAATTTATCTAAAGCTATACATGAACATCACAACATGAATCTAAATTTGAACAGAAAATGTTCATCCTGCAGGTTGATGCAACAACAAAAAAATTAAGAGTAGCAACAGTATCTCTGGGAAGTCGGAAACCTGCAATTACTGTTTTAGTTTGTTCGGTCTAACAGACTCACACAATTTTTTTCTTTTTTCCCCCCAAAAATATACTCACTGAATATGTATTTGTTTATTTACTGATAAGGCAAGTCATGTTGAAACTCAACTGAAAAATTACTGCATGCTCACTGCACATTTTCTACAACAGAAATTGTATAAACATATATATACTCAATACAAAAAATTGCAGTACTGTCAGTGGTCGAGTTTTACATTTTTCATGCAGAATTATGGAAATTCATGCAAATTTTTTTTATTTATTCATGCTCCCTTGATTTGCATGCCGAGATACTGCTAACAGGATATATTACTTGCTTCGGCTTCCTCACTGTCTGTACAATTATAGTCAATTTTATCAATATTCTGAAAACAGCTTGTGATATTGGTCAGAATCAAGACTTTAATTTCAGTCATAATGCCCAAAGACAGCAGTCTTTCTGAAACTGGCAAACAATGTGTTGGACATTCAGTCAGACAAATGGACAAAACTTGTCTGACCAAACACTTCTTTTTATGTTCACAAATACATTTTTCCATCCCACAAGTGGTCCTGCATCATGGGAAAATTTGTCTATCCCGCTCGATCTTTGACAAGACTGACAGTCTGACAAATTTCAGAAAGACTGAGGCAGTTGTCGCATTTCTTAAAATAGGAAATAGTAAATCTAAAAAATATGATAAGATCATTCAAACTGAAAATGACTTACAAGGAGAAAGCAGTGAATCAGCAGCAAAAAAATGAAAAAAAAACCTGGAAGTAACTGAAAAGTGGAGAACCGAATTCCTCTGCTTTATCGAAAATTCTGAGGATACCTGTTTTAATCATTACAGTACATGTGTATTCAAATTTTAAAAGCTGTTTTAAAACAGTCTCTTCACCTGTGTGAATTCATTTTCCAAAACGGAATACTGTTAAAACGATGATCTCACATGCTGAAGGAATACACATCCCAACTTGGCAAAAATAAATTGAAGATTAAATAAAGTGCTGCTCCATATAGTACATTTATATTTATCATACGATGGAAGCTCAGTAGCATTTGGCAGTAGAAAACTTTTATTGATTGATTGATTGATGGTTGTTTAACGTCCAGCAAGCAATATTTCAGCTATATTCAGGATGAGAACAAGTTAATCAATACTAATAATCAAACGGGGAATAGGACAGATCATTGGGTGGAAAATTTTGACTGCAACTGGAAAAGGAGGATACAGTGGGCGGGAAATTTATCCTAGCAACTGGCCACTTACAGACCACTCACGAAGAGCTTTAACTCTATCATTTTTCTGTATCTTATCGTTCAACATAATGTTTTTGGTTATACTGGCATGCAAACTTTTACAAGCCTCCCTTTTTTTTGCACATATAAACTAAAAAACTACCACAACCACTGACTGTACTGTACATAATTACTGTATGAGGTCTATATCATTGTGAATACAGTTCAATCTCGTCATAATATTCTTTTTTTTTATTCACCACCTTGCTTTATCTATGTTAAGTCCCTTTTTCTATATTTCTTTACCATGTTTACAGTCTATAATGATCCTAAACCTATTTCAAAATACAGTATTGTGCCATATATTAACATGATTTATGAACAAACATTATTTTCCCTATATATTTCACATAAAACCACATTTTTAAAAAAAATTCTCATGAAGAAATTTCCAGTCCGATTTTCAGAAAGTTTTTACCAATAATACAGAATTTTATGCAGTTTCTTCACATAATTTTCAAATAATTTTATTATGTGTGAATTTCAAACCGTTAAATTCAAATTCAAATTTTGGGGACCAAATTTTACATAAATACAATGTATATAGTAAATCATGATGTCAAAAATTAAAATCTCTGTTTAATTTGTACATACTTGAACACAATTTGTATTAAAATTATTTGAAAATTGTTGTAGGAAACTTTATAAAATTCTGCTTTTAATGGTGAAAATTTTATGAAAATCGGACCAGAAATGACTTCAGAAGAACTTTTTTTAAAAATGTAGTTTTATATGAAAATAGGGAAAATGACGTTTGTTTATAAATATATGGCACAATACTGTACTTTGATAACACCATAATTCTGCTGGGCAAATGGTGACAAAACACAAACGTTTTATTGCATTTTAAATAAATAATAAACATTCCAAAACAATGCAAAACCAAACAATACCCGTATTTTTTTTGGAAAATCTTATGAATAGCTTATCCTACATGTACTTTATACATGTAAATTAGAATGGAATACAACAATGTAGCCATCAGCAAAAAAGAATATTCAGGGACTGAACTAAAAATCAATTGACATCCATGCAATAGCTCAATTCTGAATAAAATATGACCTAGACTCCTAATTTCAAAAAATATTTACAGCATATTATCATGAAATTTATTAGAGAACACTCTGATTTAATACTGGCTTATATATAGTGTTTAATTATACATGTATATGTATCTTGGTTAATAGTCAATTTCCAAATGTCAACATGAACTAAATTCTATAAATAACTGTAAACCTTTTCAACCATGGTAAAATCTATATATGGAATTAAAACTGTTGCATGATGAGATGATAATGAAATACCTGTGTCCAAAATTTGTCCCATTGCTTGCCTGTTATGTTGCTGCTGTAGGTAGCAGTATCCCACATTCGTGCAGCTTGAGCAGCTTGACGAACAAGATCCTTTAAAATAAAATCATAAATATTTGAATTCATAACTGTAAATGTGTGCATGCAACAGACAAAATGACTGAGCTGAGGCCAAACAAAATTAATAACTTGGTTCTTAGGCCATTTTTTTCTGGAAAAAGATGAGGGTAGGAGGCTTTTTTTTTCACTTTTATTAAAAAAAATGATGAAGGAGGTGTTTTTTCCTTGGTCATTTCGATAATTACAATGTGGAGAAATCCATGCTCACCATTTCAGGGGTTGAAAATTTTCTAAAGAAGACCTGAGTCCTGGACTTTTTTCCATAATTTTTGCAAAGCCCAGATAAAAAGTTATTAGGTCCTGATTTTTTTATATGTAATTTGTACTGGTAATTTATACAGCATTTAATAAAAGATTCTTCTGTTATATACATGTACGTCTTTTTCTATTTCAAAGGTGATGGCCATGTCTAATATATTCTGACAGCATATTTTGGGTAAGACTTAAAAAAAATGTTCAATCTGCCCTGAACAGTCAAGTCCGACAGGCTTTTTACTCTAATTAACCCCAAGTCCCAATGACAAAATAGGTTGGCACCAGGCATCAGACTTGAAGAATATTCAACCCCTGCTTTTGACAGCAACTGACCACCCACCGGAAACACTTTTTGTCTCACCTGCGACGAAAGTCGCGGAAGGCGAGACATAGGTATTGCTTTTCCGGTGACGGCGACAGCAACAATTGTTAAGTTTTTGTGATTAGCTCAGTAACTAGGAGTGGTAGGTCAATGATATTTGGTATTCCACCTGAGGTGTACATGTCAGTACCTGTCACCTGACCTTGACCTCATTTTCACGGTCCATTGACCATGTTAAGTTTTCGTGATTAGGTCAGCTTCTCAGGAACTAGGAGTGGTAGGTCAGTAATATGTGGTATATGCCTTCAACCTGAGGTGTACATGTCA
The DNA here is from genome assembly GCA_028566555.1 of Lithophaga nigra. Taxonomy (NCBI): domain Eukaryota; kingdom Metazoa; phylum Mollusca; class Bivalvia; order Mytilida; family Mytilidae; genus Lithophaga; species Lithophaga nigra. The sequence goes on along the minus strand of JAOXYJ010329103.1, from coordinate 23,765 downwards.
GTCAGGTACCTGTCACCTGACCTTGACCTCATTTTCACGATCTATTGACCATGTTAAGTTTTCGTGATTAGGTCAGTTTCTCAGTAACTACTAGGAGTGGTAGGTCAATGATATTTAGTATATGCCTTCCACCTGAAGTGTACATGTCAGTCAGGTACCTGTCACCTGACCTTGACCTCATTTTCATGGTCCATTGACCATGTTAAGTTTTCGTGATTAGGTCAATTTCTCAGTAACTAGGAGTGGTAGGTCAATGATATTGGTATATGCCTTCCACCTGAGGTGTACATGTCAGTCAGTTACCTGTCACCTGACCTTGACCTCATTTTCATCGTCCATTGACCATGTTAAGTTTTTGTGATTAGGTCAGTTTCTCAGTAACTAGAAGTGGTAGGTCAATGATATTGGTATATGCCTTCCACCTGAGGTGTACATGTCAGTCAGGTACCTGTCACCTGACCTTGACCTCATTTTCACGGTCCATTGACCACGTTAAGTTTTTGTGATTAGGTCAGTTTCTCAGTAACCAGGAGTGGTAGGTCAATGATATTTGGTATACCTGAGGTGTACATGTCAGTCAGGTACCTGTCACCTGACCTTGACCTCATTTTCATGGTCCATTGACCTTGTTAAGTTTTAGTGATTAGGTCAGTTTCTCAGTAACTAGAAGTGGTAGGTCAATGATATTTGGTATATGTTTTTATCCTGAAGTGAACATGTCAGTCAGGTACCTGTCACCTGACCTTGACGTCATTTTCATGGTCCACTGACCTTGTTAAGTTTTAGTGATTAGGTCAGTTTCTAAGTAAGTAGGAGTGGTAGTTCAATGATATTTGGTATATGCCTTTGTCCCGAAGTGTACATGTCAGTGAGGTAACTGTCAACTGACCTTGACCTCATTTTTACAGTCCATTGACCATGTAAAGTTTTTATGTTTAGGTCAGGTGCTCAGTAATTGGGAGTGGTAGGTTACTGATATTTTGTATATGCCTTTGTTCTGAGGTGAAGATGTCAATCATGTACCGGGTACTTGTACTTGCCCTTGACTTCATTTTCTTAGATTTATGTTTCCCCATGCGACATGTGAAGGCAGGCAAGACACATTTGTGTTAACCCTTGTTTTTAAATGCAGGACCTTTTGATGCCTGATCAAGAGATGAAAGGCCATTTCCAGATAATTTTAAACATTTTAAAAGATCTACATAATTACGAAATTGGATGCAGAGATTTTTCCAGAAGTTCAGTACAGCCAGAGACATACCATGATAAATCACTGTGATAGATGTATCACTCTCCACAGTAATGCTGATATATTTTTTATTCTGTTTGACATATATCCTAATTTCTTTTGTATTTAGAGTGTTACCTCTTATCACTCTAAATACAAAAGAAATTAGGAAGATCTGTCAAATAGAACAAAAACTGCATCAATATCACTAAGGAGAGTGATATGTTTATACAGTGATTTATCATGGTATGTCTCTGGCTGTACTGTCATGTATGGAATTCTTAATCAATTTTTTTAAATAATTTGCCAACAAAATCTTTAATGCAGCACCCAAAATGAAGATGTGTGCAGGTCTGAGAACCAAGTACATGTAATTAATTTTTCTTCGCCTAATTGGTAACTATTTATATAATTTGCTTTCTTATACATTCATGATTCATAAACAGCAGCCACTGAAATCTGGTAAATTATTTACTGTATTTTGGTCATATTTTAATCTCTACTGTGTTCTTTGAATTTTCCTTCAACAAGTTTACATCACATTTTGCATATATGTTTTGGTAATGTGAAGTTGACTCAATAATATTTTCCTCATATTACTTGATGCTTTGTGAATTTGAAATGACACTGAATATCCACTGAGTTATCTAGTATGCATTTAATTTTGAAACGACAGCAAATGTTACTTGTGATACCTATTTTTATTCATGTTATTTGAGGGTTGGATTGTTGGGGTTCATTGACACCTTTAGAAACTTTTTAGCTACTACATGTTGATGTATATCATGCCTACCAGACTTGCTGGAGGAGAAAGCCAGTACAGCTATCCAACTGAGCAGTGAAACCCAATCTCTGTTAGGGGTCAGGAAACCTTAACACATCAAGCATGGTGAGTGAGGCTCGAACATATGACAGCGGTGTTAGGCCTTGTTGTTATCAGTCAGCGACTTTAAACACTCGAAAATACAGGCCCCTATTCTCATTTGAAGAGCAAAAGTGTGCATAACAAGGCAATCATTTAAACATGAAAAAATTGTTACATGTATTTTCTCAGAATACAATAACATGCAACACTTTATTACTTTGATCAAAATCAACAAACAAAACAATAGTTTTACAGGCCTTTAAGCATTCAAGGTTATACAATTTTTTTAACTCTGCTTAAACAATAAGAGCTTGCACCAATCTGGATAAATAATGAATACCAAATGTGTGTAAGAACAAGAAGTAAAAGAAGCATGAACCTACTGAAAAATACTTCTGTGCAGGTGTTGCTTTTGGAGAGCCCTTATTTCTTTCATGTGTTCGAATTGCCAACATCGACAATACTGAAAAATTTTGACCTGAAACAACAAAAAAATAATTACTGATCAAGAAAACACACCAATATATTTTGTACTTATTAAAAAATCAATTCTATTAGATCTTTTTAATGTTTGATAAGGCAAAAAAACTAACATTTCAATCAAGGTCACCACCTGGTCTCCTTACTTTCAATTTCAGGTGCCCACGGGCAGTCAAATATTTAGGCGTTCAACTTTTGTAATTCAACTTATTTACCATAAGTACATGTAAATTTTACATGTAGATCAAATTTGTCCAGTTAAGTTACCTATGTACTGAAGCTTCTACTGTGTGTGTGTGTAACAAATCTTTATTTAAAAATGAAACAGTGGTCATCAATTCATTATTTAATGACAGAGCTGTCGAAAAAGGTCGGACCTATCGGACCCGACTGACAGAAAACGACTCAGTCCGATAAATATTGCTTTCGTTCCAGACCTATTGTCCACCAGGCATTTTAGTATATTAGATCCGACAAAAAGCTACAATACGTCCGATAACACATATTTATTTTGCTTACATCATGTCATAAAGTTATAAATATAAATAAAGTTGCTGTTTCCGATCTGAATATCTGATATAAACCAGTAAATGCAGCAACTGCGCATGTCCATCACATGTCATTATCATCCCTAAGGAATTTCGTCCCACAAAGTTTACAATACAACTGCCTACAAATAATATCTCCATCTTTTCGTGATTTTATTTTGTTCAAAAATAAAATTAAAAAGAAATAAAATAAATGATAATAAAAATTAAGCATAAAATCATTAAAATCAACTTCCCAAAATTCATGAATGTTTTTTTTTTATCTACGTCATGATGAAGCCATTAGGACGAAGTTTCATAGAGACGACGACGAAAACTGTCAATTTAAAATGTAACCGTACTGAGACAGAGGAAGCTACCGATACGCTCCAGAAAATGATGGCAGATACATGTACAAAAGACAAACTGGTACCAAATTTGCTAACACAAAAGGATTTACTTAAGACATGTAAGACATCTCTGAAGCTTACACTTAAACCTATGAACATTACAAAGAATAAGAACAATGTGCACGCAATTGCCAAAGTGGATGAACTTTTAAAGAAAAGGCACCACATTGCAACACTGGCATACACACTTGATAACAATCCTAAAGGGCAAAATCAGCCGCCAAAATTTCTACGAACCATCTTGGAGTTTTACCCATTTTTTGGCTCCCCAGAAGCTAAAGAGTTTTTCACCTAATTTATAACCTAAGAACAGGTAAATTTAGGTTTATATCCCAATGAAAATTGAATTTATGTGAATTTTGTAGGTCCGGCAAAATTTGATGGGTCTAACACATTCATCTCTTGTCAGACCTATTGTCTGACAGACACAAAAAAGTTTTCGACAGCTCTGTTTAATGAACAAATAAAGATCATTATTTAATCTCTATATCAAATTCAAAGAGTTTCGAAAAGACAATTTCTGCTTCCAAAGTCTACTGAATCATTGTCTGATTCTGAGCTTTCAGGAATTCTTTTTGGATATTCACGAACTCTTTTGTAATTATCGTACTCAGTAAAATACTTCAGTTTTTCAGCAGTTGTTTGTTCCGGTTTCGACTCCTTCATATCAGCTATTTTTCTCCACATTTTTGCTGTAAAACATGTTAAAGAAGAATCAAGTGGCGTGCCATTTTTATCTATACTGATTCCATGACAAAGTCAAAGTGTGCAATACAGCGGGATGAAAACAACACGGGAACCGGTCAGTAGTTGAGAACGGTATAATAACCGGAGTAGTTTATTTCTTACCTCACTTCTCCCACTTATTTTGGTCGCCACCTGGCTAACCTTTACATCAATTTTTGGTCACCTTTGGTGACTGCTAGTGTAAATCCCTGATAATAAGGGCATTGTATACAATATACATGTACAGCATGTACAGTCAAGTTCCGTTACACTGGGTTATTTACAGAATGGTATTAAAAGATTTCTTTATTGCTATATGTTGAATTAAAAACTTGAAAAATGTATGCAACATATAAACCATTGAAATTCTCTACTATTGTATGTCAAAAACAGAATATTGGAGTGTTATGTTAGTACCAAGTTTGTTGTTGGTCCGAGGGTTCTGTGCTTAAGCAGTCTTCACAATAAACTTTTTTGTCCACAAGCTTAAGCCTGCACCATCTTTTTGAAATCCTTTTTAATAGATTATACTGGCCCACAAGGGAAATTCTTACAGGCCCGATGGTATTTTTACAGGCCTGGGCTGTAGGGCCTGTGGCTAACCGTGAAGACTGCTTACACTCTTAAGTTTATCAGTCTATGAGGCCTCCTGGTATCTGATACTGTCAGGCGGCAAAGGCATCTTTATTGTATCAAGGAAATATTGAAAGGTAAATCAATTTAGGGATATCGTAAGTACTCTGATAAATGGACTCAAATTGTGAACCTTCAAACACCATTCTCCGTAATCAACCTCCCGTATTAAAGTGGAAACCGGTGGGGATATAATTTTGCTAATAAAATACAGCATAATCACTTTAACATCTGGAAAAAAATCTGTAAATAAAGAAAAGGTTCATATTTCAGTTCCTTTATTTTCAAGCTGTGACAAAATATCAGTCGTAAAGTCATTAGATCAAATAAACAAATAGGCATGGTTCTGGTAACCTGACCATCCCTATTTTTACCCTTCTGACCCTAAACCTTTTATCATTTATCAAAGCTTGAGAGAACCTTCACTCTTGAAGTCCAGGACTGGCGGTTTGAGGGGATCAGCATATTGCTTTCTAGTCTTGTGAAAACCGACGGACCAGAAAATTGTCAGATTTCAGACAATGGCATTTGAAGTAGTCAGGAAGAGTAATATGTGCTTGCTGTGTCACAAATATCTTCTATTATTATAAAATCAAATTTACTAATCAGTCTTTTGTTGTTTGATGCCATTGTACATGTAAACAGGTAAAATTTAGATTGACCGGTATGATTTAATCGATCAGGCTTCAGCAATTTTTAACTGATCAAAGGTGTCAATCAGTTGCTTGATCAATAGCGTAGCCAATTAAACAAGGGCACTGCAAAGCGGAGCATCCCCTCGCGATCGCCTGCAAAAATTTCAAAGTCCCACTGCGACCTTGACCTTTGACCTTGAAAATCAATAGGCTTCTAAACCTTCCTATGTACTAACCAAGTTTGGTTAAGGTCCCTCAAAAGATGTTTAATCTAGACCGTGTCCAACAGAATGTTACGGACGGACGGTCCCGTTACTATATCTCCATCGCAACTTCGCTGGCGAAGGGATAATTACCAGACAGTTGTCAGAAATATTGACAATCAAACTTTGCACTTTTTCTGCAAGTCCCTGCAGACTACATACATGTATACACATTAGATTTTTTTTTTGCAGAAAAGGACATACAGATTATATATAAATGTGGATAACACTCAACGGACCGATCTTGGTCAGGGAAAAAAATAGCCTTGGCCCAGTAGCCCACAGCCCCTAAAATTTGGTCTGGGCTATTGAACTACATTTGTAAGTAAGGGCCCAGGTGCCGTCTGAAAATTACACCATTGCAGTAAGAAATACATGTATACAGGTTTGGCCCCTGAATATCAGACCTGGGCTACTTTATATAAATAATAGATTGCCTAGTAAGCAACGCTCAGGGATTACTCTGTGGAAAAATCCAATGGGTCATTTGAGGAAATTGAATGGGTCAATAATTAATATATTTGCCATGTTTACTGTAAATCTCATGGGCTTTTTGGCCCATACTAATCATTTTGAGAGGACCATCTGAGATAAAATGGGGCCAATGGTCCCCTACCCCAATTTATAAATCCCTGAATGCTGAAGAAACTTTTAAATTGTACCCCTGTTGGTATTGACAAAACAACATCCAATTCTGAACATGCTGAGGCAGATTTAGCAAAGATCAACAGAAAAGACATTTAAAAAATCTTTGAAGATCGATTTGATTTTCCTTGGGTCATATAGATTTAACCTAAAAATAGCGTTCAGGAGTGGGAAAGAGAATGAATGTCTTAAGGAAGAAAACGTACCCATGTCTGACAACATGTAAGAAAATTAATACTGTTTACACTGTCATTAATGTAGGGTTGTTAGATGGTTGTCAAGTTTGATTTGAAATGTTGATACTAAATCAAAATCCTTTTCCTCACATTATGTGGTCTCTGTAAGCTTCACAAATATTAAAATGGAGATAATTTCTTTTTTTAACCACAAAATTATCTTCCTGGCATGCCAGGCTTAATTTTCAAAAATGTATTTTTTGTTTGTTTGTATGAACTTCTTGATTGACATGTTCTTCGCAAATATGGACGCTAGCAAGTTATTTTTTAGGAAAAAGGGAGGGGGTAAAAAATAATGTATTACATTTTACTGGTGTGGCTGTAACATCGCTTTCTGTATTGTCAACATCGCTTTGCCTTTGATGTACACTTTTGGTAGTGACTGGGGTTGGTGGTGGTGTTAAAACTGCTGCTAATTCTTCACATGCAGTATTTGTGCAGGGCTTTTCTGACAGATTTGTTTTAGTGCCACAGTTGGGACAAAACTTCTGACCCATCTGGAGTTCCGCTGTGCACTCTTTACACTTTAGATGAGCATGGATAACTGCTTCTCCACACAGTGGGCAAAATTTAAAGTTCTCCTTCAACTCATTGCCACATTCACACGCATAAAGTTCATTAACATCCATGAGCTTAACTTTTCTGCACTCCAGTTTTAAATTTTCTTCAATGTAATGGTCCGCCAAAAATCAAAAAGTTACCGGAAATCGTCAACAAACATGCGCGAAATAATTCACGATCAATATCGCGTTTGCTGATATATGGTTTCGCCTTACTTTTAAAAGCTAAGATATTACCACGAATGATGAATCAATAATGGAGCGACGTACACATGGAAAACGGAAAAAGTACTTTTGTCCGTGTAATTTTCCTCTTTGTAAAGGCAAGACTCAACGGATATTGCGGTCGACAATAATCAAACACCTAAATACACATGGACAACCACGGGTAGGTAATCGGAATCAACAGAACAGCTTTCAACGTATATTTGTTCTGCATAAGATCTGTTCCTTTGAAACATTTATTACAGTCTTCACGGTTAGCCACAGGCCCGACAGCCCAGGCCTGTGAAAATACCATCGGGCCTGTAAGAATGTCTCTTGCAGGCCAGTATAATCTATTAACAAAGATCTCAGAATGATGGCCTGTGGTCAAAAAAACATTGTCATAATATTTGTTCCCGAAAGAACAGATATTATATGACACTTATTCCATATGGAACAAATATTATATTTGTACTGAGTTTTGAACGAATATTATATAACATTTATTCCATTTGGAACTAAGGGGACGATCATTTGATTCTAAAGGGGGGGGCGCATTTGATTTGAAAATAAATATTCTGACCTCACCAAATTTGCCAGCCCCCTTCAGAATCAAATGGTTGTCCCCTAATATTATGCAGGAACTTCTATTTCATGACACAGCAACCAAAATCAAAATGCAAGTCTGGTAAATGACCTACAAATGACCTACCCTCTGTCCATTACACCTCTGCAATTTTTGCTTGGGGACGTTTTGTCGGGGTCATAGGGCCAGAGCGCATTACATAACAAAAGCATGGAATTTCCATGACACTCAAGTGTGTTGCACTTCATTTGTCCATTGGTATGTCATTTCGGAAGTGGACAGTAAAAATCACAATTATCAACAGTACTAGTGGGAGATGACCATTTTACCCAGATTTTGACTTCCGTTTGGTGTACAATAATAAAAAAAACTGAACCATACATTATGAGTTTCAACTTGTCCAGATACGATTCCAATCCACCATTGATTCCAAAAAACAAATACATGTATTATAAGCAAATAAAATCGGGGTCAAATGGTCGTCTCTCAACATGCGCAATAGTGCTGTTGATAATTAAATGTGATTAAATGGATATAGAGGGGTGCTCTGAAGGTAAAATTGTCATAAATCAACAGAAAAATGGATGATCCATCGAAATCTGTCAGATTTTTACCATCCACTTCTGAAATGACACAGCAATTGACACATGAAGTGCGACACATTCAAGTGTTGCAGAAATTCCATGTTTTTGTTATGTAATGCATTCTGGCCATACAATCCCGACAAAATCGGAGGGATGTACGGGACAGAGGATGCTATCTCGTCAGTAATAACCCAATCTTCCCACCTGTTATTTTCATGAAAATCAACTCGGTATTTTGAGCAACCCTCTTTGTAATATAAAACAGATCTGCTACCTGACAAGCAAGCAAAGCGCTATTTTGTTTTGAATCTCTGGAACGGCGTTTGCTTCAATTCATATTTCCTTTGGAATACTTCCCTAGCGTTCGATTAGGCAACACCAGTGACATGAGTTGGGAGTTTGACAGATAAAACCACCCGTGTTCAACATGAGTGCACAACACTATTGTTGGGTGTACATGTATACTCCCTGCTGATGTATGAACACTCATGTTGCAGCATGGCTGCCAATATTCAGTCGTAGGTGTCAAGCCGATCTTCACCATATTTTTGGATTGATTTAAATTTCTGAAGTAATTTTTGGACATTTTATTAAATTTTAGATGAAGATTTTGACCACAAAGAACAAAGTAATGTGAAAATAGGAATTCAGCCGTGAGGACAGAGGTCACGACTTAAGATTTTGTTGACAAGAAATGTTAATAAACTTTAATGGCAATAAAAGTGCCGACTTTAATTCGTTTTAATGTAAATCATCATAAATGTCATCTTCGTGTTCATCTAAGTCTGAATTTTCTAAAAACACGACTAGTGTTAGATACTCGCTGTTTCATTAGATGTCGCGAGTTTGCACAACTGCACATGCTCAAACTGAACTTGAGTATCACAAGTGTTGCTAATCGAACGCTAGGTTAGAGGACATGACGCCAACTACCAGATGGCACTGCTGTGGAATGCCATCACCAAACTTGGGCTGCATAGATTTACATGTATGTTAAAAATCTTGCAGAACATGAAAGAAATTAAGTTTTTATTCCTTTCGCTAGGGAAGGTGAACTAATAACAACCCAGAAGTACAAATTTTGTATGCAGACTTCTATTTGAAGCATTGTTGGAATTTTGTTGTGTATTTTCTGCTTCTGACAATAATAGCGGCCCCAGAACCGGAAGTTGTAGGCACCATTCACAAACTTCTCAAACCAAAATATTTGACTTTTCAAAAGCAATGCATTTGACTTTCAATAGTTCTAACTTTTTTCTACACATGATAACATTACGAGCTCACTTTGCTCACATATATTATTTGGATAATATGATAGTCTTGATAATACCTTTTTGGTGATTTGGGAAAGGCCCTGTCTATGTTACATCAAGATATAAAACAGAAAATTATCTGTTTTTACTGTAGATGTTTCATATCTTGATTGAGTATATATTACGAAACGGTACTACTGTAGCCATACATGTATTCATAGTGATTTTTTCCAAAGCAAAATAGCATGTTAGACGGTTTTGGCTGTTCTGTTTAGGTCCTTTTTGGTTTTACTGCTCCCAAACGTTTTATATATTTGGCTCCCCAATATTTTTGGTCTCGAGCGTACCTGATGAAGGTTATTCCAGAAACGCATGTCGTGCGCACTGAAATTGGTATCATACGTTTATTTACTACCACTGGGTCGATACCTCTGCTGGTGGAAAAAATACTTACATATAGTCCGCACTTTTATATAAGCTGCAGTTAAACTTTCAGAGGTAAAACAATGTACAGTGTTTGCTACATAATTTATTTATCTTTAAAAATGAAGGTGTTAAAGTTGTCTTGGAAGTTAGTCATATCTCCTGTAGATCACCGGAATTGAGAGTTTGAGCCTACATGTAGCTTGGGGCAAAGTATGTTCGACTTCAAACATAATTGACAAGGATTGCCAGTTTTCTGTCAAAGGTCGGTTTCTCACAGGGTACTCCAGATCACCCCTGTTAAAAACAGGACTCCACAATATTGCTGAAAGTGGCGTAAAAATCAAATCAGTCAATCCTTTGAAGGCTGGTGACTGTGTTCAGGTGTACTCTGGCTTACTCCACCAGCTTTACTTTTGGTTGCCATGAAATATTTTTAGATTGCTGAAAGTGACGTAAAAACCCCATTTCAACAACATGATATCAGGAATGCAAAAATCGGACAGTTGCCTGAAAACCAAACAAGATATTTATAAACACATGTTATTACCAGCAACATGGCTGTATTGAATCATAATATAAAACAGTACAAGTTGGGTCCTCCAACATTATTTATTACTGCATGTTGACCTCTGTTCAGGCCTTTGAAGAGTTTATCATATCAACAGAAGTTTAGGATTCTGCTATACAGCAGTCCCCCTCTTGAAAGGCCACTCTTTTGAGAGGCCATCCTCTCTTGGAAGGCCAAATAGCATTGCATTAAGTTTGCAATAATAAAGTAAATAAACCTCTCATCAAAGGCCACCTCTTTTGAAGGGCCACTTCTTCTGTGCAATTGGGGTGGCCTTTCAAGAGGGGGACCACTGTACATGTATTCAGGAGGAGAACAAATTAATCAATACCCAGTAATTAAACAGGAAATGGGACAGACCATTGGGCAGAAAATTTGGACTGCCACTAGAGAGGGAGGATACTGTGGGTAGGGGGCGGGAAATTTAGCCTTGCAACAGGCCACTTATGGACCACTCATGAAGAGCTTTGTTACAAGGGTTCTTTAACGTGCAGAGTGTGGCATCTCCCAACATGGGATCTCGGATTTTACGCCCTCATCCGACGGACGTTGGTTATGTATTTATGATCCCACACAACCGGCGGACATTCCGTTTAGGAGGGGTTGTACCCCACTAAGTGGAGAACCTGGGTCCTATTTCTATACCCCGGAAACCCTCAGAGGGGAGGAACAACTGAAGAAATCCATTCATTGATATAATAAATCAAATATAGTTGACTCTCGTATTGTCGAACTCGAAGGTACCAGTGAGTTTATTTCGACTAAACTGAACAGCTGTGTTATCAGGAGTAAATTTAGCTCGATTTTACTGCAGAAGGTCCAAAATTTCACTTTTGAGTTATCCGAAAATTCAACTTAACTGTGTTCGAGAATGAGAGTCAACTGTATCAACTTTCCAAACTTAAATTTTGCAAGGGACAATGAGGGATATTATATAAGAGCCTTTAAAAAAATAACTCACTCCATAACTTTTAATATTGTTCAGTTTGGACTAAGATATGCTGTACTTTCTGGGAGTCAAAAAAAAATTCTGGAAATAGCATACAAGAAATTTGACAGACAGAAGTTGTTTACCGGGACAAAATTTTAAGCAATAATGTCTGTTCAAAATTTATATTTCAGTTTTTACATGTTTTAGGTCAAAAATGTAATTTTTTATAAATTTAAAGTTGGTCATTTGGGAAATTCTGAAATCAGCAGAAAATGTTGCATGTTATCAGAGGTTCAAGTGCCGAAAAATTTGAAGTGATTCTATAATTTTTATACAGTCGCAAATTTTTTGCAGACATATTATGGTATGGGTCTGTCGTCGTCTGTAGACAGTTGGTTTCCATGCTCTAACTTTTGTTCCCGAAGACCAGTTCTTAATATTTGAACACAATGTTCCTTGACACAAAATACAGGTCAAGTTCAATAATGGGGATTCTGGCCCCTACCCGTTTGTGAAAAAGGGGTCAAAAGGGTTTTTGATTTTTGTACATGTATCTGGATGTTTTAGTCAAAGACAGACAACTCCAGTGGAAAAAAAAGACCTTGAATGATCTGTGAAGTTGATTCCTATTAAATTATCCATTGTTTTCATTGAATTCCTTGTGAAAAGACTCAGAAGTTTTTTACGTCATTATAACCTGTTTCATCAGATTTACATGATTGCATCATTTACATGAAACCTGAAATTTCCAAACATTTCAAACCGTAGGGGACATGTTTTGTTTCACAAAACTTAACACTTGATTACAAAGGGGTCTGCGGCCATATCAAGCTTGTGGGCAGAGCTCTTCATTAAAATATAGTGAAGTTAAGCTTACTGTTAATTGAATGGAGTAGTGCATTTCTTTTGGCATTCAGTATATATTTAAACATTACTTGGCTTTCAGTAACAAAGTGTATTTGATAAAGGGTCATGCAATCAGTGTCTAAAATACCAGGTCTGATGAACACCTGAATTTGTCACCATATGAAGAATAGAAGAACTGTCTTTCCTTGCACAGATAAACGATAAGATATAAAAACAGCTGAGGTATGATTATTTGGACTGTGTTATCCATTGCTGTGTACACACTGAGTGTATGAATGTTTTTGGTGCACTTTAATATGACATTTGATCCTATTTAGGTATAGAACTGAACATGTATATTCTTATGTTATCTTTAAAGGAAAGTTTTCGGAAAAGATTCCTTCTGCATTTTGATAAAGAGCAATCCCTATTACACCTTTCTGTGGAATGACTATGTTTTGATTTTTAATTTATGTCAAAACTGGTCATTGCTTGGATAAGTGTGGGGAAAACATCTGGTGTGAAAAAGATTTCTCTGTCTTACATGTATTATATCTTGGTTCCTTAATAGATTACGGCCTACACAAACTTAAAGTGGTTATGAAAATATGTATATATGTAGTGTTTTGTATTGCTGCTTCAAAAGATTTTACTGTTCTTGAATACTAACTTTACATTATCACATTTTACAGAACATAACTCAGCATCTGCTACATCATGTAGTAGACGGAATAAGAAATTTTGGACCGCTCTATTCTACATGGATGTACGGATTTGAAAGATTAAATGGTTGGTGTTCTGACAGGGCAATCAACAGGAGGCACCCAGAATCAACAATCATCGAAACCTATTTGGTATATGTTCTTATATATATATATATATCTGGCTAATTGCAAAATTTTGATGTAAAATATAAGACCTGTCTCAGCTGGACACTGAATAATGTGGAAACCTGTTCAAATCAAAACACAATAAAAGTTCAGTCGTCTAAAATTCTTTGCATTTTAACCTTTCTATTCTAAACACCTGTCTATTCCAAACAAAGAAATTGTTCCCAGTAGCATAGTTTAGACAGTTTTCATTGTACTTGTTTGTCATTTTGGATGCTATAAGACACTGTGTTCAGCATTTGTTTGTATTGATTTAGACTTGAAGAAAAGTACTATCTCTCTATTAAACATACATTTTCTGAAAATATGCTTAGTTCTACATTTGTGTCTTGAATACATATGTATTCACAGTACTTTCTCCACTGAAAAAATACAAACAGTGTTAAAAAAAAAAAGATTAGTGTCGAAAGACAATATAAAACTTGCACCGTTGATATATATTTACATTGTAGCTAGATTTTGCATTTTGTTTAATGCCACTTTAGCATTTTTCAACAATATCATACCAACGAGTGTTATTAGTTCAGAAAGCTTGCCATCAAAAGTCGATAAGTTACTGTCAGCTTTCTCCTTATCAAGATCCAGGCACAAATTCTGCGCTCTTTGGTGGTGAGAGTTAGGGGTCTATACAGGCGATCATCACAAATGCCTGGAACCACTCAGCCACCACAGCTCCTTGAATACATATATGGAAGTCGAGATACAACATATACATTTATAAAACATTAATAAAATTGCGTAAAAGTTTATAAATCCTTCAACAGACACTTTATTCATAAAAGTATGAATTTATTTTTATAGTTATATGACTTTAGTCAGACACTGGCAGCAGTAGGGGTTATTTCCCAGAAATACCTGGAAGGAATAGAAGAGCTTGAGGATAAAGGACATAAAAAAGAAATAGTGTTATCACGTGCAATTCTGAATGACATATTTGCTGTATACTGTGGATTAAATGACACCCTAGATGCTCTGTGGAACATGTACAAAGCAGAGAAACAAAAAAATATAACAACTGCATCTTTCTGTGACTGGGACCCAATTACTAGGCAGTTAACAGCCGGTGAAAGAGAATTAATCAAACCGTTAACGCAAACAGGTTTGAGCTGTGAGAAAAAATCCTTGAAAAACCTAAAAACCGGTCGCATAACTACATTTTCAACAAGTCGGGTAGCAACAGAACATGGTGATTCATCACTCATTTCTTTTCATCAGAATTTTGAAAAATCTGATGATCTCAATTGCAAGTTTGGACGGATTGTGAAAATAATTCAGCATGAACATATGAATGAAATAAATACTTTCTGCGTTGTTGAAGTCTTAGAAGATGTACATTATGATAACAAAACAAGATTGTGGAGATGTAATTCCATAAAGGGTATCTCGAAAAAAACACTTGCAATAGGTAGTTTAGGATGCCCATTAGCTTATGCTGAAGATTCAGATGGCATATTTATTCTTTGCTAATGTTATTATGTTGGCACTTTTTATATGACCACAAAACTTTGTGATTATTATTATAGTAGGGCAATATCCATCTGTCATCCATTGTTGTCAACAGACCAGTCGGTGTCTGTGCTGCAACTTTGTTTCCCTTGACTGATTCTTTTGAAATTTAAACACAATGTTACTTGTACCAAATGCAGGTCAATTTCAGTTTTTAGAGTACTTACAATGCATACATGTACTGTTTCTGAAATAATGATTCCCACTAGAAATAATTTGCAGGGGATATGTGCAAGAATATATTTACTTGCCAACACCATCAGTTGTGCATTTTATGCAACTTATTGACCAATAAATAATGTACATGTACATATGTTGTTTGTAAGTCAATTCTGACATCACAAATTTTATCTATTGTTCAGTAACACAAGCTTTTTGACTGCTTTTTTCAAAATCTCTTGCACCAAAAAATACAAAAATGAAGAAAAAGTCAGTTTTGATCATTTTCAATTTGTTGTTCGGGAATAACTACCCTTGAGTAACTGAAAAAGATAATTTTCCGTTGCTTCAAATTATAAATTGCTTTGAAATTTTTACCTGCTGCTACAAATAACAAAGGTTAGACATGATTTTGAAGTATTTACATTTAAAGTGCAAGAGCTGTGGTCATTAATTCATGGTTTCCATTCAGTAACTTCAGTAACTCAGTCTGATGAATCTTTAAAGTGGGTATATTTGTACCATATGAATAGTTTTCTATTTTTATTTGTTTCCTGTTTCGTTATTTTGAAATCTGGACATGAACAAACAGATAAAGAAATGTTTTAAAAAATTATGTATTTACCTTTGAAATATAGAGAATTTATTTATTAGTTTAGCAAAGACATGACTGATGAATTCTACTTCATATTGGTACTTTTTCAGTCAATGATCAGTCTTGCATTCTTATGTAAATGTTATTTGTACTTTTCCAATTAGATAATATATATATATGTATATAATATGGACACATATAATACAATGAATTATTTCATGCAAGTTTTTGATACATGGTCATGTTTAATGCCTTTATACAGTCATTAAATATTGTGAACAAGTTATGATTTTGATCTGTCATTGTCATCGTGGCATTGTTATTGTCTGTGGAGAATTGGTTTCCATGCACTATCTTTTGTTTCTGAAGACTACCTAATGCTTTAATACACGTAATAATTTAACACAAACAGGTCAAGTTCGATAATAGGGGATCTGGTCATACCATTTTTGAAAAGAGTGGGGTTAAAAGGCTTTTTTTGCTTTTTGTATACCATATGAATTTTTTATTTTTGACCATATTTTGATAGAGATTTTTCATTGGATTCCTTGTGGTAAGACCTTTAAATGATATGTCAACAGATTTACATGTCTTACTGTTTCGGAGATATGAGGGGTAGAAGGGGCCACATTTCGATTTTTGCAAAGTATAGGAATTTTGTATTTTTTAACCATTTCTGATGTTGTTTTCATTGACTCCCATGTAATTAATGCAGGTTAAGGTGGTTAATGAGGATTCTGGTCCCTGCTATTTTCCAAAAAGAGGCCTACAGGGTCTTTTTTATTTTTATAGGGGGATTTTTATTTTGGTCCAATTTAGATGTAGATTTTTCTCATTGAATTTCTTGTGGCAGACCTTTGTTACCTGATTTTACATAAGTCTATCATTTTCAAGATACAAGGGGCCAATTTCAATTTTTATAAGTTATAGAGATTTTTTATTTTTCATCTGATTTTAATGCAGTTTTGATATTGAATTATCTTTTCAACACGTTTCATTAGTATGTTAACAGTTTTCATTAAACTCTTACCATTTTTGAGATATAAGGGGGTCAAAGCTGCAAATTTTCAGTTTTTGTAAACTGTTGCAATTGTAAATATTCATCTTCGTTTTTTTTTGGCCGGAACTTGTTTTGTGCAAGCATGTCAGTGACAAGCAGATGATTATGTCCAGATTTTTGTTTGATGTAGCCAATTTCAGATATTTTTACTTGTCAACTTGTTGTGGCTATATCATATATGCTGCATATGTATGGAGCTCTTTATTAGACTTGTTTGTTCAATTTATTGCTTTAACTGAATACTTTAAATATTCATATTATATAGGTATCAAACTACGTAGTGTTCTTTTCTTCGAGAAGATTCACGGGATTTTCATGAAACATTTTTTTCGTAGCTTTATTCTGAAAAAAATTTCACGGAAATTTCACGGTGGTCATATTTTCACGGGATGAGAAGAATTTTTACTCTGCATTTTTCACGGGGTGATTTCACGGGATATTGGTAATTCCGTGAAAATTCATAGAGTTTTCATAGACTTTTCACGGCCACGTGTGCCAGTAGTGAAAAGGGACTATCTCAAAATGTAAATTTTGTCACATTCTAAATTAAAATCCGTAACTTTTTTTTTTTGTTTTTCAGTGTTTTTGAAATGCATACAACTTTACTTTATATCAAGATTGCAAATTTGGAACAGTGTCAGGGATGTACAATTTTTGTTTTTAAACTTTTGATATATTCTTATGTCCGTTTCGATGGTAATTCGATGATGTAAATTGATGCTAATCGTGAAATGGTTAAATACTGGCGTAGATACCCTGTTGTGACAAGTAAGAAATAAACCAAATTAAAAAAGGAAGAAGGTACAAAAAATGCTTATGTAATGTATAATAACAAACTATTGATAATAAATCATTGTAAGCCTACCACACCTATAGGAAAAAATTCTTGAATACCTTTTATTTGTTATTCATTCAAAGGTTACTCGAGCACATCTATTTTTACTAACTGTACTTCCTTTTTCACATATCTTCAATCAAATCAAACTAGATATACGACGGAGGTACTTATATGGTCCGATTCCTTTCAATGTATCGACGATATTGTAAAAAAGCCACCTACAATAGCAGATATTGTGCATCTATTACCGGTATCCATGTGTAACTAGGGGCATTAATACATCTGTATGTCAAAAACAAGAATAATTTTACAAAGCTACCGAGAATGAAAAAAAAGACTCGCATTTTTCTCGTGTTTCGTATATTCTTATGTAGAAATTTATCCCTTTTATATTATATAAGCGTTCTGTCCAGAGAGTCTGTAGACGTTCACAGTATTGGCATGTTGACTCTAAATGGACGAGGCTCAGAAACGAGCGCTGAAGATGAGAGTCTTTTACTTGTATTTGTATTGGGCTATACAGTACAATGCAGCATGTTATGTGCAACTTCTCCAATGACAGCAATTTTAACAGTTCCTTTAGGTACTGATCTGTGGCAGGATTACAACTTCTTTTTATACGCTCTAGTTATGGATTTTAAATATGAACATTTTCATAAGGTAGCATGGGGATCTGTTTATTTGAGAGCTTTGATTCACTTTACCTATCCTTTCAGTGAGACTATATACCATGTGTTCTAAGTGCAATACCACCGAAAAATATACCAACTGTTGTTAAACATGGTACACCCGTTTCAAAGGAGAAATGTTTTTATTTTTGCCAAATTGGCCTGATTCGCATTGATGCATAGAACTAGCGAGTATATTACTTTCACATCCAAACAACGTAATATATTTTAAACACCAACTTAGTACTAGACAAATGGTCCCGTTTTAGCTATTTCTGCTGTTACACTATGACGTTTGCCGTGTTGTTTCAAATGTTTTCTGTGACAGAAATGGCGATCATACCGGAATTTAAATGTGATTGTTGGGAATAAGAATCCCATGGAATCTTTATTGTAAGATTATGCCGGTTTGATACAGGTCTTTCCGTTATATTTAATGACATAAAGCGATAAGAAAACTAACCTAACTTCTTGTAACATAGCAGCCAAATTGTTATAATCAGTTCGCTAAGTTATTGTAATAGTTAAGCTAATTTTGTTGTAAAAAGTAGCTTACTCCTTATAAAAATAAAGTTCTTTTATCCTGTAGATATCCCCCGATTTTACCATATAATTTCTCCCCTGCAAAACAGCTCTCGCAAATGTCTGAACTATGCAGCTGCGTTTTTGTTAGGCTTAATTCAAATTGCATCTGGCAACAAGGATTGTATACAATGATGTTTTTATTGTCAGTTAATACGCACTGTGACCGAGAAAAAAGCTCACGAAGTAGTAATACTTGTTTCTATTAATCGAAGCTGCGTATATTTGAATGATATTAATTATTAATCGCATAATATTACTTTGCATTGATCAGTAGTTAGAATTTATTATATTTTGCGAAGAATCTGGAGGAATTAATGAAATTTATGATTTACGTTAAATGTCTTACAGTTTTATTTTTGGTAATACTTATTTGTGAGCTTTTTGCCGACGAAATTTATCAACAAATTACACAAACTGTATCATCTAAAACTCTCATTCATAAAATCCATGTCAGTCATGTTTTGTTGAAATCTGTAGAGTTGTTTTATAACAAGGTTTTCAAATGGTTGTTATAGTATGTTGGGAGTTTGATAAAGGAATTAAGTAAGAAAAAAATAAAGATAGGACAATGCACTCATTTTTGAAAAATAAAGGATTGAAAATTGGCGGGAAACAAGATCTCTCTTTGACTTTTCATAGGTATGGAAGAGATTTGTTTCCAAAAACCACAAGAAAATAACAATGATTTTGAAATAATCCCTCGGTGGGCTTTTCAAGATATATATAATGAAATTATGGAAAGAAAGTTGGGGGTCACTGGGCAAAAAAATTTAATACTTTGAAATGGATAAATCCAGAGGAGTTCGAAAATCTGACAAAAATCCAAAAACATGACCAGCGAACATCCTTAAACACATCCGAGGAAGCAAACATGGATACAACACCAAAAACTAAAGCTAGGACAATACCAACTCCGACAAAAAATTGGTCAGGTGGATAGCTGTACAGGCTTTCCTCCATTGGCAAGTCTGATAGTCATAATATAGTTGTAGAAGTGTCTGACAGTGATGATAAATCCCACTATTTGTCAATGGAAAATACATCACAGCTTTTACCTAATGGTTATACCACACATTTTCAATATGGTACTTTTAATTTCTGTCGTTTAATTGAGTAATTTTCATGTTTTCTTCAGATGGCTACTACATGTACATTGAAACATCAGGATCCAGACATAGAGGGGACAAGGCTCATCTGGAAAGTCCACAAGTGTCAGCAGATCCATCTACAAAATGTCTCAGATTCTGGTATCACATGTATGGTGCTACAGTTGGTCAACTTAACGTATACCTTAGAGCTGGTGCTGGACTGGGTTCTGCTATCTGGACAAGAAGAGGCACCCAAGGAAACAGATGGATCCAGGGACAAGTGGTTGTAAACAAGACCTCACAATTCACTGTAATTTTGCTATTATGATACTGAAATATATAAAATGTCACATTATTGTAATGCTGAAACAGTTTTATTATTATCAAAGAATTCTTTTGTGGAATAAATAATCTTTATTACAAACAGAGTTATCCACATTCAGGATATACTGTCAGTTGCTTTTGTTGATACAGATTGTCTGGGTAAAAATTATATAAATGTTAAAAAAATACTATATTCCATCTAACATTATCTGTGTATTTCTCAAAATACACCAAAAACACTGTGTGATATAAAACCTCATATCACATACATATGTATGTGATAAAACAATTTACTTTTACTTTTGTCACTGCTTTTACATGATGTCACAGTAAAGATTCCTGGTGAACGTAAACAAGAAGATAATATCATATGAACAATTCCCTTTTTCAGATGCATTTAAATTTATGGGTATTAAAAGTGGAAAAAACTTCAAAATGAGTTGAATAAATTATCTTGAATAGATTAAAAATTGAGCAAAATTGTTTGTTCATTTTTATCCAGTTGAATTGCTTTTAAGATTTGTGCAAAATGAGTTTGAGATCTTCTGACAATGTATGCATATAAATGTATTACGTATATTTTTATTTTCAAAGGTTGTATTTGAAGGAGTAAGAGGAAGAAGTTATACAGGAGACATTGCTATTGACGATGTTTCACTTAATCTTAACGATGATTGTTCAGGTAATTTATCATTTATGTTGATCTGGAACAGTAGTTATGTTTAATGTTCACAAAACCTTAATCTGAAATTTATTTGTTCTCTATATTTCATTGTAATTGTAGAACATGACAAATAAGTTGGAATATAGTAAAAGAAAAATGCATTTAGGCTTCATGCACAGTTCGAAATCTTGCAAAAATTAGACTGCTCTATAAAAATATTTGCTTGGCTGTATCATGTATTGGTTACCAAATTCTTTGATGCAAATTCACATTGGTAGAAAAACTTGCATCTCTTATATGGTCCAAAAATTTTCTGAAAAAAAAAACTCAATTTCATGTAAAATGAACTTTTCATCTTGCCACGTTTTTGGTAACTGGTAGTGTTCAAACATTTCCCCCAAAGTATGAAATATGTAAATATTATGTTTATCCTGTGCATTTTGATAAGATTGTTTATTATATTTTTCCAGGTAACACAGCCTCAGGACCACCAACTTCCTGTAACTTTGAAGATTCTCTGTCAAAATGTCAGTACAGTCAAGATAACACTGATGACTTTGATTGGACTAGAAAGTCAGGAGGAACAACCTCAAGAAACACAGGACCATCATCTGACCACACCTATGGAACACCGGCAGGTAAATATGTATTTGGTTATTAGATTAATACTTAAAATCACTTTCGGGGCCTAGGTGGCCGAGTGGTTAATGTCGCTAACTCATAACCACAAGCCTAACACCGTTGTCATGGGTTTGAGCCCTGCTCACCCCGCTTCATGTGTTAAGGTCA
This sequence comes from Lithophaga nigra, assembly GCA_028566555.1. Classification (NCBI taxonomy): domain Eukaryota; kingdom Metazoa; phylum Mollusca; class Bivalvia; order Mytilida; family Mytilidae; genus Lithophaga; species Lithophaga nigra. Next base: position 1,993 of record JAOXYJ010329103.1, on the reverse strand, counting down.
CCAGACACCTACCAAAGGTCGGGGGTTTCAACGGGTCAGCTGGTTAGCTGTCTGGGCTTTCCTCCCTCAGTAAGTCTTGTAGTCACGAAATAGCTGAAAAACTGCTGAAAGTGACGATAAACCCCCAACAACCAACCAACCAATTAAAATCAAATTCAATAGTATTTCAGTCACAAAAATGTTCATGTATATATCGTGACAGAAGAACTTCAGTAATATGAAGAAACTTGTAAAAAATGTGGTGAACCACTGGAATCAGGACAATTCTGACATTCACCGAAAAATGGGGTATCGGCTGTCATACAGTTTAGTCTATGTAGTGGTCGAAAGAGTGTACTCTTCATAACTCTGCAAATGGGTCTTTAATGTATGCAGCACATGGGAACATCCCCATCTGATGGATGACAGTTGGGTAAATTGATCATCATCACTGCTGTATAATAAACAAACTATAAAGTAGTACAACTAATAGCAAATTTGGGATATGAAAATCCTTTTCTGAATTGAGAGGATTTTGCAAGAAACTGTTCCCATGAAAGACAAATAATAAAATTGATACATCTATCAAGTTCTTTATTGTGGAACATGGTCAGTTGAGGCTTCATGAATTAAAACAAGTATTTTCAGAGTATCATATTCTTAGAATAATAGTAAGAAATCAGTTTCAGCTGACAACCAGCACAACAGTAATTGTATGTTTCATTTACAGGACACTATATGTATACAGAAGCCTCTGTACCACGTAAACCTGGTCAGAAGGCACGCCTTTTGACCCCTACATATCCTGCAGCAAAGTCACCACAGTGTCTAACATTCTACTATCACATGTTTGGACGAAATATTGGATCTCTTAATGTCAAGGTCAGTGCAAAAAGCTAACAAAAAACAAATTAAAATATGGACCATCTTCTGCCTTTCTGATTTAATTTTCCTAAATTCATGTCTTTTGCCAATTTTATTATGAATTTTCATGATAATATTCATTTTTACAAAAATATGTCTTTCACCAGTTGTGTTATGAATTTCACTATTATTCATATTTATAAAAATATGCCTTGGTATAATATGTTTAGGAAAGTATAATTCATTTTGAAAGTATACACATATACTTTATTAGGGCCCTGCTAACAAAAGGTGGAAATGTTGTAGAAGTTGTTTTTTCACAAACTTTGTTAGGTGTATGACTTCCCAACCAAATGACACATGTACACATGTACTTTGTAGGATTGTTAAGCACTACCATGGTATTTCTTGTCTGGTCAATATTTTTCAAGCAGTTACAATGTCATTGTCAAACTGATGCATTATGTATTCCTACTAGTTAATCTGTTATAAATAAAATAGAGATTTTTACTGTCAACAAGTTCACAAAATTAGGTCAGATTTCCACCACCATTCAGATTCTCTTGTCTGGAGTTTAAGATGTGTATGTCCTATGATACAGTTGATACATGGCATAATTGTTATTCACTACCAGAGGATATGTCCATTAATTCCTGTATATTATTCTTCAAGGTCAAAGTCAGAGCTGGAAGCCAAATGTCAAGTACATTTTATTCACTATGATGGACTGTTTGTGATAGATCTTCACTTACCTAATTTACATTAAAAAGTAAACCTTGGTAAAGCAGACTTTCCATTCAGTTAACAAAAGTTAATGTGTTAATATTATTCTTTTACAGTTGAAAGTAAACAATGTCCTTGGTAACAACATATGGACAAAGAGAGGAAACCAAGGAAATTCCTGGAATATAGCCCAAGTCACACTTCCTGTACGCTCTACCAATCAAGGATATCAGGTATGTTGTATGTTAGTTCTCTCAGCATGAAGTTCCATTAGATTTTGTTACATATAACTGAAATTTATTGTTTCTGTAAATGTCTGTTTCCTGATGGGAGACAGTCTGTGGGAAAGGGGTTCTTGTGACAATGTCCTACTGGCAATCACAAAATCAAACGTTATAGTAATAAACGCTATTCTGAAGAATTTATC